>CANNZV010001436.1:0-154608 GCA_947561585.1 Caprella mutica | reverse complement strand
GTCACTGTGATGATGTACTATCAGAGAAAAGAGTCACTGTGATGATGTACTATCAGAGAAAAGAGTTACTGTGATGATGTACTATCAGAAAAAAGAGTCACTGTGATGATGTATATCAGAGAAAAGAGTCACTGTGATGATGTACTATCAGAGAAAAGAGTCACTGTGATGATGTACTATCAGAGAAAAGAGTCACAGTGATGATGTACTATCAGAGAAAAGAGTCACTGTGACGATGTATATCAGAGAAAAGAGTCACTGTGACGATGAATATCAGAGAAAAGAGTCACTGTGATGATGTACTATCAGAGAGAAGAGTCACTCTGATGATGTACTATCAGAGAAAAGAGTCACTGTGATGATGTACTATCAGAGAAAAGAGTCACTGTGATGATGTACTATCAGAGAAAAGAGTCACTGTGATGATGTACTATCAGAGAAAGAGTCACTGTGATGATGTACTATCAGAGATAAGAGTCACTGTGATGATGTACTATCAGAGAAAAGAGTCACTGTGATGATGTACTATCAGAGAAAAGAGTCACTGTGATGATGTACTATCAGAGAAAAGAGTCACTGTGATGATGTACTATCAGAGAAAAGAGTCACTGTGATTATTTACTATCAGAGAAAAGAGTCACAGTGATGATGTACTATCAGAGAAAAGAGTCACTGTGATGATGTACTATCAGAGAAAAGAGTCACTGTGATGATGTACTATCAGAGAAAAGAGTCACTGTGATGATGTACTATCAGAGAAAAGAGTCGATGTGATGATATACTATCAGAGAAAAGAGTCACTGTGATGATGTACTATCAGAGAAAAGAGTCACTGTGATGATGTACTATCAGAGAAAAGAGTCACTGTGATGATGTACTATCAGAGAAAAGAGTTACTGTGATGATGTACTATCAAAGAAAAGAGTCACTGTGATGATGTATATCAGAGAAAAGAGTCACTGTGATGATGTACTATCAGAGAAAAGAGTCACTGTGATGATGTACTATCAGAGAAAAGAGTCACTGTGATGATGTACTATCAGAGAGAAGAGTCACTCTGATGTTGTACTATCAGAGAAAAGAGTCACTGTGATGATGTACTATCAGAGAAAAGAGTCACTGTGATGATGTACTATCAGAGAAAAGAGTCACTGTGATGATGTACTATCAGAGAAAAGAGTCACTGTGATGATGTACCATCAGAGAAAAGAGTCACTGTGATGATGTACCATCAGAGAAAAGAGTCACTGTGATGATGTACTATCAGAGAAAAGAGTCACTGTGATGATGTACTATCAGAGAAAAGAGTCACTGTGATGATGTACTATCAGAGAAAAGAGTCACTGTGATGATGTACCATCAGAGAAAAGAGTCACTGTGATGATGTACCATCAGAGAAAAGAGTCACTGTGATGATGTACTATCAGAGAAAAGAGTCACTGTGATGATGTACTATCAGAGAAAAGAGTGACTGTGATGATGTACTATCAGAGAAAAGAGTCACTGTGATGATGTACTATCAGAGAAAAGAGTCACTGTGATGATGTACTATCAGAGAAAAGAGTCACTGTGATGATGTACTATCAGAGAAAAGAGTCACTGCATGATGTTAATTTCACTAATCACAGTTTTCTAATTTCTTATTATTTTCAAATGTTACAAATTTGTCGTCGTGCACCCATACCAATTTTAAAATATCTACAAGCATTACAATTAGTAAAGTATCTTTTAGGTACAATTGTCTTTGACTGTACAGTGATGACAACAAGAAACAACCAATTTGTATTGTATGCTAATATCTACAATTTAAATATTACCAAAAATGAGAAACAATCCTAGAAACAGAGGCTTGGTCTACTAATAAGCCTTCAAATGTTCCCCGACTTTAAAATAAGCTTTCTATGAAATTTAATTGGCAAGAGAGACCAGACCAGGTCAAGCAGATGCATTTTAAAAGATTTGATTGAATATTATTTTTTAAATGTTATTCCAAATTGTTGTGTTAACAGAACACTTAAAATTCAATGAGTGATTGAGGGAAAAGTTCATCCAGAAATCAAAATTTAAGGGCCTCATATAGGTTGAACTTTACTGTGAACAAATGTGCCATATCGAGCCTATCTTATTGGCCATTGTTATAATACTGCTAGCATGGTCTTTAACGAATCAAATAAACTATGAAATGCACCAGATGAACTTTCTAGTCACTCTTTTTGACATTACAAGAATCATGTTTGATGTTTCGTACAACTTAGAAAATCAACTAGTGCATGGTACCACATTAATAACCATGAAAATATTTCACTTGTTCACTGAAAGTGCGGCTTTTCTTCCTTATATGCAGGTTGTAGCGTTGTGGTGCCCTAAGACAGGCTGTAATTACCATATCCACTAGGTAGTAGGACCATATAGGTTCACACCGTACTGTTTTATCTTAGGGCAGCCCCTTAATTACAGGGTGACGGGGCTAATGGTCACAGCATGACTCGTTGTTGTAGCTACTTGAAGGAGATGATATACCTACTAGGAAATGGAGAGCCAAAATATCCACTCCCACGATTGTCTTCGGCAAAGTCAAATAAAGAGCTGCTGATTTTAGCGATAACTAGAAATAGGCAATTTATTCATAAAGATTTGAAAACTAAACGGTTTTTTATTTCTCTCTTACCTAGCTAAGACACCTACCTATTGGTAACTTTTCAGTAGGCAAAGGGTGCTTTTTAGTAGGTAAAATCTCATATCCTGGTTAAATTGAATTCAATTAACAAAGTTCGATACATGATAATATCTATCAAAAAAATGTTCAAGAATAAATGACCGTTATTTTTTTAAAAGTGGCTTAATTACTAGTGAAACAAGCAGTCAAGATCTCCAATTAAAAATTCATGAGCTGTAGATATTAATAACTTGGCAGCCGCTGACGAGATGACAAGAACGGGTTTCCTTCTTCAAACTCATCAGACTATTTATTTTGATTGGCATTTTTGAAATGGCTAAATCACGCAGCGGTAATTGATCATAATTGGTCATAGGAGGCCGAAGATCGTCCAATATGTGCCGTAGTTATTTCACCGCCATTATCAACCTAATTGAGAGAATGTTGGGCAGCACTTTATTGGAACTTCATTATCAAATGTGATATATGAACTAAAATGATTGAATTTTGTGCTCTTGGGTGGTTGAATGGATATTATAAATTAAAATTTTAACCCCATCATATAACTTTATCAGTAGCAAAGTGTTAGGTAGGTAGGTAAGTATGTAGGTAGGTCGGTAGGTATTATTGAAGATTGCAGAATAATTAAAGGAATCTTTTCAAATCTAACACTTTCATGTTAGTTCAGATTTATATTAACAATTAATAATTTTCAGTACACTAAATATAGATCAGTGCATTGAGTTTATCCACCTGGGCCCCATGTGCCAGATCGGTCCCATGTCTGCCACCTCCGGGTTAGTATAGGTGCGTGAGAGTAGCCCTCACAGCGGGAGACCATCAGAAGTAATGCGGCCCAATCAAGGTTAATCCCCAGTCAATTTCACCTTATCAATATATTGCTTCTAAGGGCTTCTTAAATTATACGCCACTGAGATATATGGACAAAAAGAAGCGATTTACGGCTTCTAGATTCGATAGGTGGGAGCTAGCTAGTTATTGCGGAGCAATAGCACCAGAGAATTTAATCTAGGTTTAGACAAGAATTAGAAAGAGGAGTAAAAAGAAAATCCTAAATTATATTTTAGCAAAGGAGTACTACAGTTATTTATATATTGATTAATTTAGTAGGGAGTTCACAAAGGCCATATCAGTTACGCCAAATCGAAAATTTAATACAAGGAACCTTGGAGAAGTCAGAAAGGAAAGTGGCTCCTTGTGAAAACACGTACAAAAGGCGGTAATAAGCTCAAGGAAGCAAATGTTTTCCATTTCGAAAAAGAAAATATAATATACATAATACTCTAAACCTTAAATCGCTACCTACCGTACCTAGTTCTACCTAACTGAAAATTGTTGTTGTCTTGCACAACAATCTATAATGAGTTACAAAAAAAGCTGCCAGCAATTATTTATGTTTTCCCATTTCCTCGATAGCTGAGTTGTTTCCAAAGCACATTCAAATATTAATAAGCAACTTAAATGCTAATTAACGAGTAAGTGGATAAGTTTCATTCACATAAGCCTCAGTCACGACTTCTGGACAGGCCAGACAGAGCAATATCCCCTAGGCCATGTCCGGGCGATATTGGTGAGTGATTTTCGGGTATTAGGACGCTTGAGTAATGGTCTGAAGATGCGTTAGAAGCGGATAGCGTATGTTTTGGTCACCAAAGTTAAGCCGATTGTTGGGGAGTAAAATGCACCCATTACGACGATGTCCAACCGCGGTATTTGTAGGTGATTCAAGGAATTATTCAGTGATGCATTTACATTGTATCGTTCAGTAGATGAGTATATAGATTAATAGAAGATTGTTAATAGTGACTATAAAGAACAGCGTCTTGTATGTAATTAATTAATTGGTAAATGAGTATTTTGAAATTTTGAAATCAATATCAGATGTATTGTAATTAAGATATAATAATAAAAATTATTTCTAAATTGGCGAATTTTTAGTTGTATCTAAGAAAACTAAAAAAAGTCATGCATGTTTTTGTTAATTATGAGGTTATTTTTGGAAGATAACGGTTTAAATATTCATCTACCTGAACTCTTTAAAAATTAAATCGATAAGATTAATATAAGATTCTTCTTGTCTTCAATGGAAAGGTATATTGATTGTCTAAAAAAAGAATACATTAGATATTTTCTTGAGAGGACTGAAGAATTTAGTACCTATACATAATAATTATTCATAGTTTAAACCACCAACAAATTGACTGTGTACAGCATACATCTTCTCTCAGTGTTAAGAAAAGGTTTAAAGTTTTACTACCGTTCTTCACCACTCAACTCTACACAAATAAATCATAAAGTCCATCAGTAGACATTTTGAACCATAACTCTCCTTTCAACAAAACACTTCTTGGAGAACAATTAACAAGTGGTAAACAAGAGTTATTTATTTCCTTCAACCTTCCCAGGCAAGAAAGATTTAATCCGGGAATATTCCCTTAATATCCCAGGAATAAATCCTTCTTGCCTGGCTACGTCTAAATAAGAAGAATTTTGAAATTGTCTTATTTTTATAACGTAAAATCATACAAAAAATAGTCTATCTACGACAAAAAAAATTCAACGAAAAGCCAAACGACATTTATGATAAATATAAAATTATCTATCGAAATTATAAAAATAATGTTTGAACTTTTGATATTTTAAGATAAAAATGAGATCAATATGCACCGTGATGGACAATAACAGACGATCTGCCATATAAAAGTTTCGAATTAAAGAATATTATGAACTGTAAATTCAATAGGTTGGCCTTTGTTGATTAAGAAATCAGTTTTCTTTCACATGGCCAAGAATTTAATTAAGGGAGGGACTTAAAAAATTATTAAAAGTGTAAACTGTAAATACACACTTAACAGTTTTACCTATAAATAATTAATACAGATGAGTCAAGAGGTATAAAATTAAATTAAATTTGAAAAAATTAGTCATCAAAACAATTTCACCATCATTTAATACAACCTTAACCAATGTGGTCGTACTAAACGTTAGAGATCACTGTACTAAAATCAGATCCTCGTTTCTGGATATAAAATGACTAGGAATATTTTAACCAGAATGTCAAAGTGAAATCTGTTGTTAGAGGCACTGTTAAGTGTAAATAGCTTGACAAGGAGCCTAATATAAAATCCGTGAGTGAAACACCATTAAATGGGACAAAAATGAGAAGGAGGCACCAAGGTGCGAATAGCTAGGTACATTTTATAGCTCTTTAACCAGAAGTTGTATGTGTGTGTAGTTTAGGAGATGGAAACACTTACGGAGGCTGAGAAAATACTCTGGGAAAAGAAAGCTACTTGAAGTGAGACTTGTAGACTCTGGAACAGAAGAAGGTGAGGCCTGTAGATACTATAGCTATGGTGAGGCCTGTAGATACTGTAGATGGTGAGGCCTGTAGATACTATATATGGTGAGGCCTGTAGATACTGTAGATGGTGAGGCCTGTAGACACTGTAGCTATGGCAAGGCTTGAAGATACTGTAGATGGTGAGGCCTGTAGATACTATAGCTATGATGAGGCCTGTAGACACTGTAGTTAGAGGCCTGTAGAAACTGTAGATGATGAAGCCTGTAGATACTGTAGATGGTGAGGCCTGTAGACACTGTAGATGATGAGGCCTGTAGACACTGTAGATGATGAGGCCTGTAGACACTGTAGATGATGAGGCCTGTAGACACTGTAGATGATGAGGCCTGTAGACACTGTAGTTAGAGGCCTGTAGAAACTGTAGATGATGAAGCCTGTAGATACTGTAGATGATGAGGCCTGTAGATACTGTAGATGATGAGGCCTGTAGAGACTGTAGATGATGAGGCCTGTAGACACTGTAGATGATGAGGCCTGTAGACACTGTAGATGATGAGGCCTGTAGACACTGTAGATGATGAGGCCTGTAGACACTGTAGATGATGAGGCCTGTAGACACTGTAGATGATGAGGCCTGTAGACACTGTAGATGATGAGGCCTGTAGACACTGTAGATGATGAGGCCTGTAGACACTGTAAATGATGAGGCCTGTAGACACTGTAGATGATGAGGTCTGTAGACACTGTAAATGGTGAGGCCTGTAGACACTGTAGATGATGAGGCCTGTAGACACTGTAGATGATGAGGCCTGCATACATTGTAGACGAGAGGCCTGTAGACACTGTAGATGATGAGGCCTGTAGACACTGTAGATGATTGGACCTGCATACATTGTAGATGATAAGACCTGTAGACACTGTAGATGGTAAGGCCTGTTGACACTGTAGACGAGAGGCCTGTAGACACTGTAGACGAAAGGCCTGTAGACTTATCACTTTAAATGGTCTTTACAGATGAAGGCCTGAACAACCTATATGTATGTAGTTGTAGATGATGAGGCCATGCAACACTCTCTTAATTTCCAAACCGTTTGACAAGGCAAATACTTCACAGCAAGGCTCTAAACTCTCACACTATGCTTCAGAAGTCACTTAATTGCTATGGCGGGGATATACTACTATTAACTCTGTTCACTTCTTCTTGAGCTCGAATGAAAACTGTACAAAAATGCTGTAATTTACTATTCTGAAATTTAAACATGAATTAAAAGATTATACAGGGTTGTTTATTTATTTAAACTCTTTCCCTCCTACGGATCATGCTCCTTTTTTCGGTTTATAAGAAAATACTTCAATGTTCAGCATCGATATATTTATACTATCTTAGAGTGCAATACATGGCGACATTTGGCAACTCAACTGTGAACACAGCATTGCGTTTATTTATAACATGAGGCTGATAAATTATACCTATTACTATTTAATATTTTTTATTAATGTAATTATTGTAAGTTATTATACTCAAAGCATCTGTTTTTAATACAAAGTCATTACCTTTACAAAAGATATATTGAAAAAAACTGGGCACTGTAGAACTTACGCATACAAGCCGTTAGGGATTTAGATTTAAAAAAAATTGGTGAATCGGCAATAACCGCGTTTTCAAATTAAATATAAGTTATAAGTACTCTTAGTTAGAGAAGCGTCTGTAAACAACTTATTACACGACATATTAAAATAAATTTGTATTATAAGCTTTATTATTATGAAGAAGATGAATGTATTCTAAATATTATGGTTGAACTTTGAAATGTAGGTAAAACTTCTGTGTAAAAATTTAAATAAGTACAATTACAATTATCAATGTATGTATAAATTAAATAGTCATACTCAGTGACCCAAAAAAGTGTACCCAAATTGAAATTAATATAAATATTGTCTTTATAATTGTAGATGAAAAAAAAGAGTTCAAGTGAAATTAAAAATCAGATTTTTTTACATGTATCCATTCTACCACCGTCATGTGCCTACAGGTTGTGATGTTTCTGGTTTCAATTGAACACGGAGAAACAGCTTGTAAAGATTTCCTAATAATAACAGACAAAATGACTATATTTATACAGCCTTGTATCCAAATTACGTGCCTGACTAATCCTAATTTAATGTAATTATTTTCCGTACTAAATTATGTAATTAAATATTAAAGTTTAAGATGCCACATCTCTCCTTTCCTTTATAAAAACTAAATCTTTTAATTTGTTCTATCTCTTTCTATTATTAAAACTGATCCATATTAAATACCTATTGTCATTTAAATAATTTAAAATAGGAAATATTCCTGGTAACGATTCTTCCGCTTTCGGTGCTTTTCGCAATCACTTTTGTTCCGATGATTTGGATCACTTCATATAAATCCTGAAAATTGATAGTCTCAGTTTTCCTCTTCATCTCTCTTTTCAGTAGGACCATGTATCCAACTTTCAGCTTAATAAACTCTCCTTTGCATTTCCTTTTATCTTAATCCCTTTTCATTTTCAGTTTCATCATCTCGTCTCTTTCCTTCACAGATTTGTTGCTATTCGTAATGATGATATTAGGGAAAACTTGTTTGTACCTTTCGATTGGAAAGAAGCTCGTTTGGAGTTTTGTTCATTGTAGAATGAGGTGTGCTTCTGTAATTTATAAGAAATGTTTCTAGCACATCTCTCCATGATTTATTCTCTAACTTTGCACACAGTATAGACTTCATTAACGGTTTCATAAATCTTTCAGCCTGTCCATTTGCTTGAGGCCAACGTGGAGTAATTTTAATATGTTCAAATCCCATTGAATTTGCAAATTTTGCGAACTCGGCACTGCTGAAGGGAGATTTCGCAATTTAGGAATGACTATGGATGCTGATGTACTACTTATTATGTTCACTACCGGAAATGTTCTGAAATTGTCAATCACTACAATAAGATGCTCTCCTGAAGGTAAAGGTCCCGTAAAATCACATGAAAGTTCAATCCAAGGAGAATCAGGAATAGTAGACGGTAACATTGGAGAAAAGTTATTTTTCTCCACTGAGGCTTGGCATGCTATACACGAAGAAATGATTTCTTCTGTCATTCTATCTATTCCAGGGAACCACACATTCTCGAAGCAACTGCTTTGTCTTGACTATCCCTTGATGTCCACCATGTGCTAGGTCAATTGCTGTTCTTCTGAGATCTTTTGGTGTCACTATCTTTGTTCCTCTCAGTAGAATTTTATATTTGTCCGATATGCTTAATTCTCCTCTGATTTTGTTCATCATGTTATATTCCTTGTTAGTCTTCATGAACTCGAAATCTGGTGAACTATTATGTTCAATTTCTTTCATGATTTTAGATATGACTTCATCAGATTCTGAATGTTCCTTAATGTCGCCTGCAGTCATAGATTCAGGAACGGCGTTCACAGTCAGATCATTCACATATTCTTCACATTCCCATGCGGCTGCTATATCTTCATCAGAGTAGAACCTTGGATGCCGCGACATGTAGTCAGCAATATTACTAACACCAGGCCTCATAGGACACAGGTGATGTCGATCGAGCGTTTTTGGAGCGTTTTCAACGCTCCAAAAGCGTCGCGTACCATGGATACGTATGAAATGAGTTTAACAATAATTTCCTCAGAGTCAAAAACGCTGTGCAAAAACGCTCGTGTGACCGGGCCTATGCCGTTAGAAGAAATTAAATAAATACTGCAACACAGATAAAAGAAACAGAGATCAATAAAATAGCGTTTAAAGAACCGAATTACAAATATTTGAAGAATTTTAGTTATAATTATTTGAAGTGAAGTATAATCCTTGGTGTTGCACAGCATGCAATCTTAAAAGACAGTGCATGGTAGACCCTGAAGTGGATACATGTAAAAATATATTTCAACTTTATTTTCTATCAATTTAATTTTACAATATTAATTCTATAGTTGGGTACACTTTTTTGTGGGTCACCCTGTATTTCTTTTAAATTAGTATTGTATATTAATAAAATTCAAATGTTTATTTATCATTGGAATTGAGTTTCACTTGAAAATTGTTCAGAATTGTCCCTTTGATGAAAACCTACAGTAGAATTTGATATCAACTAAAAAAAGTAATTATTAGATAATATTGAAACCTTTTGTCAAGAATATCTTAACTAGAGCTTAATAGTCGTTATATGTGAAAAAAAATCAGGAATCACTAATCGAATTTTTAAGAGGGAAACTTCTAAAATAGGGACATATGAGAAGTCTGTCTGTTCCTCACAAGAGATTGGTCTGTCCGTCACATATAAGAAGTCTGTCTGTCCGTCACAATTGATGTTGGTCTGTCTGTCACATTTGATGTTGGTCTGTCTGTCACATTTGATGTTGGTCTGTCTGTCACGAATGAGGTTGGTCTTTCCGTCACGAATGAGGTTGGTCTGTCCGTCACACATGAGGTTGGTCTGTCCGTCACATCTAAGAAGTCTGTCTGTCCGTCACATTTGATGTTGGTCTGTCCGTCACATTTGATGTTGGTCTGTCTGTCACATATGAAGTTGGTCTGTCCGTCACATAAGAGGTTGGTCTGTCCGTCACATATGAGGTCAGTCTGTCCGTCACATATGAGGTCAGTCTGTCCGTCACATATGAGGTCAGTCTGTCCGTCACATATGAGGTCAGTCTGTCCGACCATACTCGTTCATTTTTCATGGATACCCATTAGTAATAGATTAATCATTGAATGTTAAACAGTTTGTTACAATTAAATGATTTATTAACATTTTATGAAGGAGTTCACATTTTGTAAAACTGAGGAATTCAACATTTTAACATGCAGGCTATGAAATTTATCTGAAGACTATATAGATGATATATGGAAAACTTACTAAACAGTTGATATTTCAGAAATATTTCAGAATATGCAACAGCTGTGTTAATTTGAGTTGATTGCATTTGTTTATGACTATGACCTTAAAAATGTTAACAGAAGTCTGCTTAATGTAGGTCCAGATAAAATCAATGCTAAACATTTCAAATGATGTCCTTCATGTAAACACAATATGCTGAAAGATGATTTTAAATTACAAAAATGCGTGAAACGTCAAGGAATTATTTGGTGAAGAATATTTTGTAAGTGGTATGATTGGATCAGAAACAGATTTACAGTTTTTACAAGGTAGAAAATGGAGAGAAGAGAAATGAACTAGTTCAGTTATACTAAATTGTAACTAAATTTCTCCCCCTATTATAATGTCATCTCCGAACAGCGTACAACCATTTGTTTTTTTATTGAGCAGACTCACCTCTCCCAATAGTAGAGCACTCATCTCTATTGTCTATTGGCCTCAAAAAAGCTTTTGTTAATTCTGTTCCTAATGGAGTTCATTTTTGTGGGCGATGTTTTGACAGGGTGTATCGTATGACCCGATAGATGAGTCCTGGTATCGTCACTTCCTCTCCCGTACGTGCTTGGGACACCTTTAGGTAGGGTCTGCTAACAGCCATGCACCATTGGGCAAACAGCCAAAACTGGCACCACTTACAAATATTTGCCTGGCCAGTCTTTTAGACCGAACTCACTTGGTGAATAGATCACATGGGGGGCATGGGGGAAAGGGGGGGGGGGGATTGGAGAAAAGGAGATTTGAGACTTAAAGAAAAGGATTTGATGATTTGGAGAAATTGATTAGAAACTAGGACGAATGAATTGAGAACTTGGATAATAAGATTTAGGTATTTGGAAAAAGATAGACGAGTTGTATGAAAAATTTAGGAAGCTCGAAAGAGAGGATCGATATAGGAAATATAGCTTGGAGATATATGTATATATACTGTATAGCTACGTGAATAATGAATTTTGAAATTGTAGTGGGGATTTAAAAAAATAAAAATATTAAAACTCTTTCAGAATGTGCTAAGGTAAAATTGGAATGCTACTATAGCTGTTACAAATACTCATATAGTATATAAAAAATAATTCTAAATACGCGATCTAATAGAAATTAGTAGATATACTTGTAATGAAGTCTATTGAAGCAAAATGATTTACATCGACATGTTACCTTTTCATTGTAGTATCTCATTCACGAGATCTGATGTTATTGAAGATGAATCAAACAAAAGTTATAGGAAAAAGTATTAAAATAAACAAATAATTAAAAAATAAAATAAGAAAATAAATAGTGATAGTATAAAGAAGCTACAGAAGGAACTTTATCTTTATCATTATATAAAATTTTCAAGCGCAACCTAATTTGTAGAAGAAAAAATCAAAACTTTGATGACACTAGCAATGAATAAATAAATTTGTAATACTATTTAAAATTCAACATCAGTTTTGTTAAATATTCAGATTATTAAAGTGTAAATAGATCTAAAAAGGAAATATGTAAGTTACTTACTCTAGTGTGTGATTAGAAAACAAATAAAAGTTATAAAATACAAATACTATAGTCAAATTTGCTCTAATATTAACTAGACAACTAATTATCCATTTTACTGTATTGCTTGCCCGATTTTCATGCAGACATTGCACCCACTCATCCTTGCCCAATGGTCATACAGCAGTCACTAAAACTTGCCAGTTGTCATATACAGTATCCACTTATCCTTGTCCAATTATTGCTATACAGTAATCACTAAAGTTTGCCAGTTGTCATATTATACAGTAGCCACTTATCTTTCCCCAAGTTATATAGCAGTCACTAAATCTTGCCAGTTGTCATACAGTAGCTACTAATGCCCGCCCCCAAACAGCTACCGGCTTATTGGTCAGTTGTCATACAGTAACCACTTATTCTTGCCAAATTGTCATACAGCAGCCATACATCCTTGCCCGACTATCATATAGCAGCCATACATCCTTGCCCGACTATCATATAGCAGCCACTATAATACTTGCCCGATTGCCATACAGTAGGTACTAAAGTCCAAATCTAAACAGTTCCCTCTTATTGGTCAGTTGTCATACAGTAGCCACTAATGCCCGCCCCCAAACAGCTACCGGCTGATTGGTCAGTTGTCATACAGTAGCCACTAATGCCCGCCCCCAAACAGCTACCGGCTGATTGGCCGGTTGTCATACAGTAGCCACTAATACCCGCCCCCAAACAGCTACCGGCTGATTGGCCGGTTGTCATACAGTAGCCACTAATGCCCGCCTCAAAATTGCTACATGTCTTATTGGCTACCGTGTAAGTTGGTCAGTCACACAGTAGCTCTCATACCCAATTGCTCATCTTCTTTGGACTGATTCACTGCCGTAGGAGATGGTATCTGTATGTATGCGGCCATTCCTCCGTTTCTATAGTTTGTAACATGGCTACTCAATCGATACGTACTTATATAAATTATTCATCTTTATTTAATCACAAAAGCTTAAATAAAAGTGTAGTTTTGCTTCATATAAAATAAACATAGGTTCTTCGTAATTCGTTACAAAAATTACTCTCGAATGACAATAATTTCAATGAAACTAAAAATTCATAAGTAAACTTTTAGCTCGATGGAACTATTTCAAATTATGAAAATTTAGTTGAAATTTAATACTAAAATAAGTGGAACTCCCGTCGATTTGTAACGTTTAAGAAATAATTTTATATAATTCTTTAGTGGGTACACAAGAATTGTTCTTGGACTTTTTGACAGAAATTAATAACTGATGCTTATTTTATAGTCGTGAATTTCAGATTTCATTATGGATTTCGGACGTTTAAAAGAGAATTAATACAAGTTGACTGAACATTTAATAACAAAACTATAGATTAGAAACTTTATGAATAATTGTTAGATAATATTAAAGGAAAAATTAATATTAGAACAGATTTAAAATATGGCTATAAATTACAATTATTATACTATTTTTAGGCCATATATCATCAATGCATCCAAATATATATCTTATTTTCTAGACACATTAGTTAGTAAAAAGTTAGGTCACGACTATGACATATAAATTAGGAATTTAACGTCCACTGATATATTTATAGAGCCAAATAATATGAATTACATTTTCACCAACTGAAAATAATATTTAAAACTTTCCATTACAATTGCGTCCATATTTTATTTATACATTTTTAGAATAGGACTAAAAGGTCAAAGTTCACAATTTAGCACATTTATAATAATGTTATTGATAGCTCGTACTAATTAATTAACAGTTGCATGGTCGCTATAAATGTCACATCTTTTGAACAGTGAGATAAATTATATAAATATATATGTATACATATATATACTCATATTTTCTACAATTCCGTTGAAAAATCGGGATGTTTTCTGTTTGCTGGGAGCATTTGAAAATAAAGATATTAATGCAATAATATTTTATCATAGATACGCGTTGTTATTTAATGATTTGGTAACAATTTAATGATTTGGAGAAACCTTAAAAATCGATTTAATAATTAAAATATTTAATGTGAAACCGACCGATAACTAAGAACTTACCCCATTATTCAACAGATCTGCCTGCTTCCAAATCGCCATAATGCCGATGCGTTCAATGAAATTGTTATTACAATTATATTATTATTATTTTAGTATTATAATATGCGCCCAGAAAACTGAAACTTTTTTGAATACATTATTTAATA
Organism: Caprella mutica; assembly: GCA_947561585.1. NCBI lineage: Eukaryota > Metazoa > Arthropoda > Malacostraca > Amphipoda > Caprellidae > Caprella > Caprella mutica. Next base: position 140,030 of record CANNZV010001436.1, on the reverse strand, counting down.
TAAAAAGTCGGCATTTTTTCTAAATAAATAATTTAACTCTAAAAGTGAGTACCTATGATACCATTAGGTATATTTTCATTATTTTATTTCCATTATTTTCAAATGCGCCCAGAAAACAGAAAAGATCCAAAAATCGTTCCAAAGTGTGATTCCTGAAAATGTTATTCACAATTTTTAAAAGTGAATACCAGATAATAATTATCTATTACATATACGCCAAAATGATAAATAAACATAAATTTATTAAACTCATATGCTCCATGGTGCTTACGTAAAATCACCCTCGTTCCCGAAAAGTTGATGTTCACTATGACTATTTATATCGTGTTCAATGCTATGATAGAAGATTCCTGATTATAATTTTCTGCCATTAAATTCGGTTAGAATTTACATCATAAGTTTACCCGTAACGAGAAAGTGATAAAATTCTTTGTGTACCTTAGATAGTGTTATCGTAGTGCAAACACAGACTTGGCAAACTCTACAGGCACTGTATAAGGGCTATGTGTTCAGTCAGTCAGTCGCTTGATTCTAAAACTTAAACAGACTTGAGGTCATCAGTCAAAATCATGCAGACTCAATTATAAAATTTAAAATAGACGAGTCAACTAGGTAGCTTTTATTGCAAACTATCATAATATTGAATATTATCATCGGTAATTTTGATCAGAAATGTTAGGTAGAATGATCAAATCTATTTGAACGGTTAGACGTAGAATAATTATTATCATAATGATGATTCCAAGGACCTACGTACCTACAATCAAATTCACACAATCTTCAGTTTGATTAAACAGACTCCACAGGAATTCAATAGGTAGACTAGATACACAACGGTGGTAACACAAGAAGGTATCTGTGCTACACAGTACATCACGGCTAAATTTGTCAGGCTTTTAAGGCATTATCTCTTGAAGTGCTCAGATCATTAGATTATCTGCTGTTGAATTAGATGCAACAGAGCTGCTTTGTCTTCAATCGCATCAACAGTTTGTGGCAGACCTAACAGGTGGTACGGTACACAGTTTAGCTATGCTGCTGATTAGCTTAATCACTTGCCTGTGTTTAAAAGGCTCTTTTGCATCTTCATTGAGAGTTTTCTTGTGTTTTGCCAATGGTTAGGATGAAGAAAAGGCGCATTATTTCTATAGTTTGGAAGATATAGCAACATATAACTTTTAGTATAGAAGCTTGTAAGCTTATCGCTAATCTACAGAAGGTGATTATAATAATTGAAGTCTATTAGTGTAAAATAACATAATTTTCAATATTATCGTCGGAAATTACGAAATTATATCGAATGGTAATGGACATATTAAGTATACGAGTTTAGAAGTTGTAGAGCATATATCGTATAGAAAAATACTATACATTAACCTATAGCTCCATAGATCACTATACTCCTCGTATAGTATATACTATAGTCCGATCACCACTTACCATACAGCTCACTATACTCACCATACAGCTCATCACTCACCATTTGGCTTTGTCATCAAATTAAAAAATTATCCGAAGGGAACCTAAGCGATGGGGGGCAGCAGGAGGTGGAAAGACGGGGGGGGGGGGTAGGAGGGCATGTGGAAGACACGTAAAGTGAGACACTATATAAAATCTGATTCACCAACCAACCAACTCATTCACCAACCAACTCATTCACCAACCAACTCATTTAATTTCATACAAAAGTGAATTAAGTTCAGGTTCTTTCAACTACAATTCTCTATGAAAATCATACAAATATCAATATAGCAATTATCTAATTCTACGACCAGAATCAGATCAGTTTATTTACACTAAGTGCATGCAGTCTAAGTTAGACAATTTGTTGGAAATGAATTCAAGGAAGAGAATCTTTCAATACACCCTATATATAGTATAAATCCTATAAATATAGTATATACCCTCACTGTCCTATAACTAGGTTTATAGTGTCTAAATATTTGGAGGGTAAAGGCATAAAAGTTTAGCTATAAGAAAAGCTTCTCAAGTTGTGCTTTAGTGCCAGGCATGTAGAGTAAACAGAAGGGAAGTGGCTACAGTGTCATTGTATTAAAATGATATGAAATGATAAAGAAAATATTCGATAGTGATGTTACTGTGTGTTTATTGATTTATAGTAATTGGAGAGAATTGTACAATATATTAAAAATGAATATATAGAATATTAAGGATATTTACAGTGGGGGAAATATTCATACACATGAAAATTGTGTATTTATGTATGTGAAAGATTCCACTAAAACAAATTTAGGTACAACATATCAAATATACCAAATTATTAATTAATAAAAGATATAAATTATGAACTTTATTAATTTTATTCTAACAGAAATGAAAGCATTTTTCATTTTTACTTCAACTAAATTTTTTTTAACAAAACAAAGAAAAGGATTATTTCAATTTAATATTTTGTGGCATATCTTACATTGAGTTGAACAGCTACAATATATTCCTGTACGTCTGAATTGAGTCGTATTTTATACCAATCTTCTTAACAAATCATCTTCAACTTGTTAATATTTTTTGGTGTTACATATTTCCATAATTTTAATTTTCAAATATCGACATAAATTCTCCATTGGGTTCAAGTCTGGGGACTGACTTGGTCATTGCAAGACATCAACATAATTCTCAACAAACCTTTTTCTTGTTTTTGTCTGGCACTGGCCAAGACAGTCCCCAGACTTGAACCCAGTCGGAAATTTAAGGTGATCTTTTAAAAATCAAATAGAGAAAAGAGTACCGACAAATAACAAGAACAATGAAGACAATAGTCAAAATGGGACAAAAATTAATAAAAGATATAAATACATACTATTAAATTAATATCATTTTTTTGTTATGTAGGAATGCTTTTCTAACCATCGAAAAAATATAAAAAATGCATTCATTTCTATTTCAATAAAAATTATTATAATTTAATAGGATACATCTTTATATTTACATACAATTTAACAAAATTCGTTTTATTTACATAAAACTATACTTTTCATGTGCACGAATATTTGTTTCCCCCCTGTATATACATGTATATAAAACTCTATATATATAATAAAAACTATATATATATATATTAAAATAAAAAACTCAATGATGAATAATGATCTTCAAAACTTCAATCTATAAATAAATAAGATAATTAACAAATCCATCCTAATAAACATCAATAATAAATAATTTGACTATACAATCACAACCATTGACGATAATTTATCAGTACATGACAAGAATCTTACCATATATAGGTACTGTAATTGTTTTACCATTAAATATTCAATGTTTGTGTATAATGGAGCCTATTTCCCGCATCTCATTACTGAGCTTTTCAAGTTATTTACCATAAGCGATAAGACAAGATATCGAACATTAATATTTAGCTATCAAGACTCCAAAACAAGAGAACATTATAAAGCATATCTACACAAGGTATGCCAGAAATGCCATTCATAGCTGAAGGTGTGAACAGAAAAAAAAGCATGATAGGCATTTTATATGAAGGGGAAAAAGTGATTATATAATTGATTAGACAGATGTCATATGGGAATTAATTAAAATTGTATAGTTAAAGAAAAAGGATGACAGAAATATTTTATACATGGGTAATTTATAAAGTCCTTTTTAAATTTTAATAAAAAAATGATGAAAAATGTAAGGAATCACTTTTATCATTACGATATTTAACATTACAAAGGTAAATTAATTGATCTATGTATTTATGGATACATAAATTTTGTTCATAAATAATCAGTATCCAAATTTCTAGTCAACTACAAAAAATAAATATATAAACAACCTTGATTGAATCAACTAATTTACAAGTTTTTTATATATAATGAAAATGTACGAAATCTGTTGTTCTTAATGGGCAAATACACTAGTAGAGCAGAGGTCTCGGTAAATTCCATACCGGTATATTCTACACCGGTATATTCCACTTCGGTATATATTCCATCCCGGTATATTCCACTTCGGTATATATTATCCCATTATATTCTACACCGGTATATTCCACCTCGGTAAATATTCCACCTCGATATATTCCACCTCGATATATATTCCATCCCGGTATATTCCACTTCGATATATATTCCACCCCGGTATATATATTCCACTCTGGTATATATTCCACTCTGCTATGTATTCCACTCTGCTATGTATTCCACTCTGCTATGTATTCCACTCTGCTATGTATTCCACTCTGGTATATATTCCACTCTGGTATATATATTCCATCCCGTTATATTCCGCTCCGGTATATATATTCCATCCCGGTATATTCCACTTCGATATATATTCCACTCTGGTATATATATTCCACTCTGGTATATATATTCCACTCTGGTATATATATTCCACTCTGGTATATATATTCCACTCTGGTATATATATTCCACTCTGGTATATATATTCCACTCTGGTATATATATTCCACTCTGGTATATATATTCCACTCTGGTATATATTCCACTCTGGTATATATTCCACTCTGGTATATATTCCACTCTGGTATATATTCCACTCTGGTATATATTCCACTCTGGTATATATTCCACTCTGGTATATATTCCACTCTGGTATATATTCCACTCTGGTATATATTCCACTCTGGTATATATTCCACTCTGGTATATATTCCACTCTGGTATATATTCCACTCTGGTATATATTCCACTCTGGTATATATTCCACTCTGGTATATATTCCACTCTGGTATATATTCCACTCTGGTATATATTCCACTCTGGTATATATTCCACTCCGGTATATATTCCACTATGGTATATATTCCACTATGGTATATTCCACTATGGTATATTCCACTCTGGTATATTCCACTCTGGTATATTCCACTCTGGTATATTCCACTATGGTATATTCCACTATGGTATATCCCACTATGGTATATTCCACTATGGTATATTCCACTATGGTATATTCCACTATGACGTATATTCCACTATGACGTATATTACACTCTGGTATATTACACTCTGGTATATTACACTCTGGTATATTCCACTATGGTATATTCCACTATGGTATATTCCACTATGGTATATTCCACTATGGTATATTCCACTATGGTATATTCCACTATGGTATATTCCACTATGGTATATTCCACTATGACGTATATTCCACTATGACGTATATTCCACTATGGTATATTCCACTATGGTATATTCCACTATGGTATATTCCACTATGGTATATTCCACTATGGTATATTCCACTATGGTATATTCCACTCTGGTATATTCCACTCTGGTATATTCCACTATGGTATATTCCACTATGGTATATTCCACTATGGTATATTCCACTATGGTATATTCCACTCTGGTATATTCCACTATGGTATATTCCACTCTGGTATATTCCACTATGGTATATTCCACTCTGGTGTATTCCACTATGGTATATTCCACTATGGTATATTCCACTATGGTATATTCCACTCCAGGTTCCAGGTACAAGACGAACTTTATTTATTATTTCACGTACAGTTAGGTTAGCGATCCGGTTAGGAGGGAGGGGGTGTTGGAGAGGCTTTTAAGTCGATGATTTTAACATTAAACCAAAATAACAATGTGGGTTATCCATTAGCAGATGTTTTTATAATAAAGTATGAATAATAAAACATCCTTGCTGAATCAGGGAGGTTTCTCAATCGATATTATTTTCTAAATTTATATCATAACGACCCTGATATAAAATAAAATCCCTAACTCCTTAACAACCAATACAAACGAAAAGGTTATTTAACTGAACAACCAAATAGCTGAGCAATACTAATTACAGCTGGTGATGTTGAGGACATGTTTCACAAGCTACCTACCTCCACCTCCCCTCCCGTTTCCATTTATCTTCTGAAATACTGACACTATCTACTGGCCATCATTGCACCATACTGAGCACATATAATAAACACTTTGCTTTTATAATTAACCGCACGGAAGGTCTCCGAAACAACTTTCAAACCAGATTATGGAATTGGCTTCTCTGTGGCCATTGTCAGTGGGTATGTTCCTTCCAGGGAGTCCAGTGAAATGGACCTGAAACCTCATAAAGAAGCCTATTTGGAACTACTTCTGATATATGGCATTTGGTGTGTGGTATGCACTGTGATAAACTAGTATAATACTCAAAAGTCTATTGGTCTTGAAAATAATAAAGACATTTTGGGATTGAAAAGAGATTTGAATATCTAAATTGAAGATACTTTCACCAAGAACAGTTATCCACGAAATTTTTCCGCAGTAATTTTCCCGAATTTTTTTTTACGAAATCCCGATATATTGGACATTGTAGAGTTACACGAAACTCACTTCTGATCAAACCCTAAAAAATATTTAACTCCTACCATATTTATATTATTTAGGGGATTTTTTCTAACATATCCCTCAAGTTGTATTCCCCCGCACATACATATCGATATACAGAAAATATACCTCATTATACGTCATCAGTATTTCAACACCGTGCCACTCTTCCCCACAGTTCACTCCCCTTCCATTCACATGGGAACATAGATATCATATCAATCCCCCAGCTAGAATTCTATTATCCTTATCCCCCATCACTCCGCATGGTATCGGCAACATCCCCCTGCCCCCGACGCGCAGAATATCCCCCTCATCTCCATTCCCACTTCATATCAGATCACAGAGACCGTCGATATCACTTGGAGCGACTGCTCCTTAATTTTAATATTAGATTGCCAGTGAATGATTTAGATAGGCAGTATAATTACGACAAGCTCACCTCAGTCATATAGCAGCACCTCCTACGGCCCAGAAGGTCTATTTGTATTCGTAATGTGCCCCGACGGCTCTCCCATCATATTGTTCAGGCGGTACCGCACGAGGGAATGGACCTGGTCCCGAAACTTCCAGATTGATTCACCTGCAAAAGAGGCAACTTAGATTAAAATAATTAGATAGTTTTGTTATAAATGATTAAACTGAATCAAAAAGATGTGAATAAAGTCGAATGCATCAAAGTTAAAGCCTCTTAAAGGTTATTAAGAGGATTCTTTTATTCTTTCCGGACCTGTACTCGGGGCTCATGTATCACCTGAGGTTCCCACCCCGGGGAGCCACAGAAGCCAGTAAGGGGTGCACGTTTTATCAAAGACACAATCTCCAGAGAAATATTCATGTGTTGGAGACAGTGTAAGGCACAACAAGGCCTTCTACATAAAAAACATGTCCTACACATACCTAAAAAAACGAGCCGGATACTGAAAAAATAATATTTATTTCCTACATATGAATATATAGACTGAAACATAAATCTGATTGGTTGAACTTGGTAAATGTAGATAAACATTTATAATTCACCTAATCAGTTAATTTGAATTACTTCATTTCAATTGAGATAAATATTAATAACAATTTCAATTTCACAATGTGCAGGTCTTCACAGGATCGATTTCGAGTTATGATATAATGTCAATTACGATTTGGTGGATCGTAGCGAGTGGGCAAGGCGTTCGTTGGCCCACTGCTGTGACTCGGGCAGTTCCAGGCCTGTTCATGAGATTGCAGCGGGACTGTGCGACACAGCGTCACGGGTGGTAGGATTAACATACAAAGGATACAAGACTGTAAAGCTGCGAAGAAGAGTCTCTTCAAACCTGATAAAAAGTCAGGGAAAGTACGGTACTTTTGGAAAACGAAAAAACTTTAATCCGTTTATTTAGAATAATTTTGGGTAAATCCAATTCATCCACCGGCAATGCTGAACTGAACCGCAAGAAAATTTAAAGAAAAAAAGGATAAAATTTCCTCTTTGAGCAAATAATAATATGGGTAATTATTTCAACTATCTAATCCATGTCTTCGATAGGAAATCTTAGAGAATTCATTATAAATATTAACAAATTATATCATTCAAAATATATTTAAGGATAAAATTATTTGTGATAAAAGATAAGATAAATCTATAGTCAGTTTAGATAAATAGATTTATTGGTGAACCCGATAAAAAGATTAGGAATATTTCTCTAATTAAACGTACAAAATTGCTAAAGTCCTAATTCAGATAAATCATATTTTTCTGCAATTGAGATTTTTTGAGTACTCCGCCACATGAATTTATAGTTTCTTTTGAATTTATCACATTCTATCTTCGAATCTTCCTCAAAATCAAATCAAATTTATAGACTAAGCATAGTTTTGTCAAAATGTTGCCGTGTTCGTTATTTCAACAAAAAAATCGTTTATCCGCCACCGTATTAGTTCTAACCTGGGTTCACAATCGCCACAAGGCCTTATCTCTTTGTGAACAGAATCACACTACCAATCAGATAACATTATGCTGAGTCTCATCGATGCTAATGTTTGCCTTCTTTTCAGTTATTTATAGGCTGTAAAGTCCTTTAAAATCTGAGTAATTGCCCAAATAGTAACTCCCTCCATTGCAGTTCCAGGCTACTGGTCTGGATACCTAGATTCCTATGTGAAGAATCTACAACTCTCCATTTCAAGAAATTAAGATTGTAAATAGTTAAAGTAATGATAAAAATATTATGATAATTGTCAGTTTATCAATTTACAGCAAATAGATAAAAAAATACCTTTGATAGAAGGTAAAACATAAAGTTTATTAACAGCTAGAAATTAGTAGTAAAAAATTTCAGTGGTGAACGGGTAGTCAAATCAAGAAATTAGTTACGAGTTACTATACAAGTATAGATTATTCTAAACTATCTAATGAAAACTAAATTTACGTGAAAAGGAATACAATGGTAGATCGCAACTAAAGAAATGACTCGTACGTTCGCATCTAGCTAGCTATCTGTTGGCACATGACGGAGTCCCCCACGAGGCTGAGTGTGGTGACAATGGGCCCATTAATGACCCAACAAAGGTAGGCAAAGCAGTGTCTCAATACCTACCACTCTGGCACACTCGGGGGGACCTGTCTCTGATTCAAAGGTACCTTTTGAAGGATGGACCCAAGACTTTTCAGCGTCATGGGAATCCTACAAACCAGAAAAATGACAACACACACTCTGAAAGAAGACACGTTGAGTCCCTGCAAGATACTCTACAATCAAATGACTTTGAAATATGCGTCGTAATGATGAAATATGAATAATAACTATGACTCTCTGAAATTATTATAAACTTGTATATAGATAACAAAATTCCCCATTTCAAAAAATGAAAGTGAATAATGACCAAAATCAAAGAAAATGTAATACTTTGCATCATAAATGAATTTCCAAACAGCGAATTCAGTCATAGATTACTTTTCACATGACTCGATCAGCACATTATTACAATATTGCATGCAGACGAGAGTTCCACCTTAGTTCCATAGAGTTCTTGGTAGACTTCAACAAATAACTCTGCATTTCACTTCGACTTAAATGATTAGATACTTAAGGTGAATTATTGTCATTAAATCAAATCGGAGCCAAAGGAAAAACTGCATGGACGTGCCTTGGCAGTTGGAGATAAAGCTGTTGCATAGTTTGATGACGTAAGTATGCAGATATCTTCTGATGAAGATGTCAAAACAATACGAGATGATCTAAATAGTTACAGGGGCTAGCTATGCGGTGTGCTATGTGGTGCATGGGGTTAGGTATGTGCATGACGCCATGCAGTGACTTATGTGGCTACAGAACCCCAGTCTATAAATGTAAATATGTCAGTGGGTAGAAGCAGCAGGATGTCGCACGACTTTCTTCATTCCGAGCTCCTTATGATGTTTGTTATGAAGTACATACGAGTACTATGATGCGTACTGGAGGGAACATAAACCATCTCAAGTACAGTACCATATTCTATATATTGGCTGACTTGAATTAGGTATTGTACTGATATGGGTATTATATTATCTAGCTAGATTATTAATACATGACAGATAGAAAAATCGATGCTAGTAAATAGGCTGACAAATTATATTCAATGACAGTTGACATCTTTCAAATAAACACTATGAATAAATTTACACAACTAACTAGCTAGGTTTTTTTTAATACACTGCGGAGATAGGTTTCTGTACTGTATCGTAAACTAATACAGTTTATCAGTTAGGCGATCTATACGACATCTCCTGATTATTTCTAGTCTAATTGTTCAAATCAATTCTTCATATCTACTTTTAATCATAAGGAAATTCTAAGACCATAATCCTAACCTCCTAGCATTCGGTTTCATAGAAGCAAGTAGAGACTGACTAACCCTAGCTTATTTGAGTGTTAGCAACAGGTGACTACATCATAGGTGATATCAGGTATAGGCCTGTCATTTCCTGTCAAATAAAGCCTATCAACAGCATGCGGTCAGAGCTAATGGAGTCAGAGATACTCTCTTCAGAGTGACTGTCAACAAACTCTGAGAGCTGAAATTGCTAACCATACAAATTGGAAATAGCGAAACTAACTCTAAAGATACTAATGAGCTTTCTATGCGACACCTAACTACCTATTAGAGTGCACAGAACAATTCGCAGGCCTGAAGACGCTGTAGTACCGTTGCATTTCGAATCTGCCGCGCTTAATTTCAACCAATGTGTGATCTACTGCGAGAAATTCCACATAGAAGGTTTTTTAGTTAGGCCGTAATATTTAGTAGGAATCCCCTCTAATATCCGTTGTTTCCACTATAACTTACACTTTTTCTTCTGACCATGAAATACATACAACTATAGTAAAATGAAAAAAACTTTTGATAGAAAACTGACAGCCGAAATAAATCTAATAAGAATGTATTAAAAATCACATTCAGATTTAATACAAATCACATTAATATATAAATGTAGCGTTAAAATCGAATATTTCTCAATTAGGAGGAATGTAAGGATCTGATTACCACAAACCAGATGCCCTGAACTCGTGACATTGCGGTCTGTCCGTCACCAATTATCGTAGAGGACTTAAAACTACTCGTCCCCTGGGAGTTGTACTTTATCTCACATTAGTATCTGTCTATGGAAGATTTACAGCTACATTTAAAACCTATAGGGGTCTCTCGCATAATCTAGTCATATTAGGTATCTTTAAAATTTAAATCATTTAAGATTTAGGTTAAACCCTATAGTCTAGGCTGCTATCATATGTAGTTAAAACACTGTGAATTGATTACAGAATTTAATTTGTTCAACGTTTATACTATAACTGTCAACCATATAATCTATCGCCACACTATAGCTATTCAATATGTAGGCAAAGTATAAACATCATGAACTCCTACCAACGAGTATTGTTTGTCAAACACTGACTGCATTGTTTATTCTGCGGCAGTTCATTCCCCAGTTTGGTGTTTTGACACTGGGTTGATTGAATTGTGTGTTTTAATCCCTAAATTGACCTACCTACACTAAGAAACCACTTAAGTAGTCCACTTTAGGGTGATTAATATTCTATGAGACGAACTGGGCACAGTTCTGCAGGTGTTCACTGTGTGCCTATATGTCAGATGCTGTGTATCATTCTACATATCCTGCTACTAGCTCGTACATATCTATTAAACCACTGACTTAATTACTAGTCTTCGAGAATTTCCTAAATATTATCATAAGAATGCCAAACATCAAATGCCCACTGATTCCAATTATCCAGAGCAGTATTAGTCCACAGGAGACAGCCATAAAGAGTGCAAAGTCGTTTCCAAAGTGGTCGAGAGAGTCTGGGATAGATCACAGCGTCTGCTAACATCAAATAACAACTAGAGTCGTGACTGTAAAAACATTCCAATAGCAGAAAGTAGGAAACTGTTCCCATGCGATTGGCAATGGCACTGGTCAGAGATGCTCGTGGGTCATTGTGTGATTGAAAGGCGAGTTCTAGCGTAAATTAGGGAGACTATGTAATTGAGATGGTTAATAGATGTAATCATGGGCAAGCTCTATGGAGAGAGACAAGAGCTCGGTGCCTTTATCGCTCCATCAGCTATTGGGATCGTTTAAGACGGAGGTTAACTACAGTTTGTGATTGTAATGCTTATGAGTACCTACTTTCCGTAATTGTGGGGTGAGAGAACGAGATATAAGCGCCGCGATGGAGAAGGAACCATATGATATTGGTTGATGGTCTTATGGTTCATGAGAGATAAATCTGAGCAATTGCACATCTGCGATTTATGATAATTGTAAAATAGGTTATCGAATGGTTGAATTTGTAGAAACGAAGAACTGGATTCAACATCTAGTTAGTTGAAATTATTTACTTATTTGCGAAGATAAAATCTTGAACTAGATTTACATCTGAGTACAATGAGAGGAAACTTTTTTATATTATTATTATTTCATTTTGATATAAATGTGAAATGTTTAAATACCTATAATAAATTCCAGTGAAAGAATGCACCCAAATCAGATAAGTTCAACTACACTTACATGAATAAAGTAGTTGGCCAGATTTACAATGATACAACAAAGACAATTACCTAGGCAGAAAATAAATCTTAATTTCTAGCCACTCAACCTCACCCAATTGTAGGTAGCAAAAAAATGGAATACGGAGGCTTACCTCACGATTGGTATAATTGGGTAGCATTTAGGATCGGAGTTACAACTGTGGGCGAGTGGTCATTTGAGATCTATTGGACACAATTGGTGGTAGCCTTGAGCAATGCTCTAGCCAGGACCAGACGCGCCTACTTATCGTCATTTGCTCTGGTTAATCACATGGTTAAATAGAAATGTTTGGATGGTTTGAGCGATGTTGTGGTGTTTATATGAGAAGAGCTCTTGATGTTGATCACCGGGTGTGGGTTAAATCTTCTAAAGACTGAGTCTATGGGTATTTATGTACCTGCAAATTAGTGTGACTGGGTTCTCTTCGAATGACCATAATTTCATTGATAGATGTAAAAGTCGTGTTTAGATATCTCTTACTGATGCTCCAGAATCTCGGGCAATAATGTTCAGTTAGTACGGATCTAGGTACTAAATTGGTGTTAGGTACTAAATCAGCCGGCAGTATGAATTAAATTATAACTTGATGATTCTACTGAGAAGGCTTGATAGCTGAAACCGCAATAGATGACTGATTTCATTGTATCAATGGATAGCTAGTTAATAAATTGCATAAGCTTAGCTTTTAATGTTTAGGTACAAAATCAGTAGGTAGAGTGAATTTTAAGTTTTACGTTTCTAGTCAGATTTTACCTGTAAAACTGCCCGTTTACTCTTCAGTTTCCGGTTGAGATTTAGTAGCTTGTTAATAACCTTAGGTTGCTTCACAGCATCTTGTGCAACTCTCAATAACATCTATTACCCAAGTGCCCTATTCCGGGTATCGGCACCCAGACTTTGGCTCCAGGTAGCTACCTAAGATATGCAGTCACGGTTCAAGCGTCACGACTCAAGTTCCGGAAGAATATTACGACATTAGCCTATTGTAAAAGAGCTATCTTCTTGATTTTTATCTTGTATTTGATTATATGCATACGACATGATGTATTCAAGAATTTGTATACTGGTAATATTTTTTAGAATAAATAAATCTTTTATTGCCGAATGTGATTATAGTTGGTTTCTTTAGAAATATTTTGAAAGAATGATAGAATTTTGTTACACAAACAAGAGATACTGGATCTAAACGACTCTCAATTTTTAATAATTTTCAAAATATAATTAAAAACTTAATGTGATAAAAACTGGAAATTTGAATTGACGAATCAGGCGATAGGAATTAAATTAAATCAAACTTTTTAAAGTCATATTGAATTGAAAGAGAATCGGTTCTTTATATCCTCTTCTGTATTATCCGTGATTTTTAATTTTTTGATCGGGGTAAATTTTAACGTCTGCTTTGGAGCCAAGGTCCATATCGCTGACGTCAAAATGAAATTGAATACAACGGACTGGAAGAAGCAGTCAGAAAGGAAAGTAGTTCCATAAACAAAATCATCTACAACTGGAAGTGGGGGGGGGGGGGGGTAATTTGAAGATGTTTGCCCTCCGGCCAGGTTTGATAATGACAAAATGTATGCCTATAAAATTGGTACACCTTACTTTGCTAAAAAATTGTCATATTTTCGACGAAAGTGTAATAATTATTGGTTCGCATTGAATAATGGTAAATATAATAATAAAAATGAATTAGGTTATTTATATCGACCAGGGGTTTTGTTATTATCTTTTTTTTCAGGAGTTTATTGCATGGTGGGGGGGGGGATATCAGGGAGATTTTTGTCAAGGGTGCTTTTTGCACGTTTTTTTTTGACCGCGGGTTTTGTACTGGAATCCAGCACAGCTACTTGCCTAGGAATATGACGAAAAGTGACACAAGCACCGGTGGCTGCACTGACGGATGGAAGAGGAAAATGAAGAGGTGATAGTAAATGAAGGTGGGGGGGGGGGGGATATCAGGGAGATTTTTGTCAAGGGTGCTTTTTGCACGTTTTTTTTTGACCGCGGGTTTTGTACTGGAATCCAGCACAGCTACTTGCCTAGGAATATGACGAAAAGTGACACAAGCACCGGTGGCTGCACTGACGGATGGAAGAGGAAAATGAAGAGGTGATAGTAAATGAAGCCTACGAGCCTATTAAACACAAAAGGCCTCGTAGTTGAGCGCTAATCTCTGAAGCTGCAAGTAGCGTTAAAAGTCATAAACATGGTAAAAATGAAAGGAAAACAATGTATAATCAAATCCACTTTGAAACAGGAGCCAGCACGATGAATTTTTTTAATCCGGAATTTCCGAGAGTGTTGTATCTTATTGTACAATAATATCTTAATAAGTTACTACTATACTAAAGCTATACTATAGTATTATAAGTACATGATTTACTTTTACTAATCCATTGCACTTCCTAACACTATAGATATGCATGGTTATTCTATTCCAGTTGAGGTAGAGGGAAAAGGGTGGGTCATAATACCCCCAATGAATAATTCCATAAAGTATCCTCCCACTACTATAACCATTTACTCACCCGATTCCCCCAGAAAAAGGTGGTGGAAGTGAAAAGCCATATATATCATTATATAACATTTAAAGTGTATACGTGGTTCAATGGTTAGATTTATTATAGTTTTAATTTACTTCACTGAGGTATAAATTTGGTATTGCTATATATCTGATTCATATAAAAGTATACCAATAACAATCATTACACAGAAGATATTTTCATTATGAACAAAAAACGTTGCTATATGATTAGGATCTTCAATAATCAAAAATTATACAAATTTAAACACATACCTCGAAGAGAAGACAATTTTTCAGAAATGTCATAAGCGTTCCTTTTTTTTTACATCAGAGTCTAGACATTTCTTCCAGAATCCGAACAATTTTTTGAAGACGTTAGCATTGTCCAATAAATTATCGTTATTATTCTTTTATAATCTTTTATTTTTATACATTTATTTAACACCTATAAATAGTTATTAATCTATACTATAAAATAAGAGCCGCCTACGTCCGTCTGTCTGTCCGTGTGTCACAAAATGTGTTAAACAGTCATTCTATCAACAGCGCCTCATAAAGTTGGTGTAAATAAGAGAAAAATCGAAGAAACTGTAATTGAAAAGTTAAATTTATAATTTGCTGCAGTATCATTGATACGGGTTACGCTAAAATGAATAATTGAAGATATAAGAGTTTTAACTCTTGGGAGTAAAATATATTATTTTGTTGAATTATATATATTGTATATGTTTATATATGTATGAATTTGAATAAAATCTTAAACCCATTATATCAATTGAACACTCAATGAATTAACAACAGGTAGGTACTGTACTAGTAGTAAATAATCATGGACGAAATAGTTTGTGGACAATACGAGAGAGTATATTTTATATTATCTTCGTCCTTTGATTGACTCTTGAATTTATTATTCATAATTATGATATCTTTTGAGGGACAGATACTTCAAACTTATTCATTAAAAATATATTTAGTATATAAGCTTTAATAAGGTTTTTATGAATGCAAGTGTGTGTCGCCTTTTTATATCTGTAGTGTATTTAGGTCATTGATTACAAATTGATATCGTGTTAATGGTTGACGGACACTTGGCCGAATGACATTTTGCCGAATAACAATTTTGACATAATTTGGCCGATTGACATAATTTGGCCGATTGACATAATTTGGCCGAATGACATAATTTGGCCGAATGACACTTGGCCGATTGACATAATTTGGCCGAATGACACTTGGCCGAAGTACATTTGGTCGAACGTACATTTGGCTGAAAATAGTTTGGCCGAAGGGACATTTAACCGAACTATATTAGCTATCTTGAAAACCTAAAATGGGATGGTAATATTTTCTAACTAGTACAGTACCTGTTGTTCATTCATTGGGTGTTCAATTAATATAATGGGTTTAGGATTATATTCAAATGCACACATATGCATACATATTAATATATTCAATTTATCAAAAAAAATTATTTTTTACTCTTTTGAATCAAAACTCTTTCATTTCCATTTAATAATTTTCATTTGACCCCCGTAGTAGTGATACTTCAGCAAATTATTAGTTTTCCTTTTCTATTACTGTTTCTTTTCTTTTTCTTTTATTTACACCAACTTTATGAGGCGCTTAAAGAATTCAAATTGTTCAGCAATACGTACATGCTTGCAGTTCGTAGTATGGATACGCATTATAAACATATTAAAATTTAATGTACTTTTTATAAAAATCTTTCAATTCCGTGGAAATAAAAATGATTACATTAAACGGAGGCTGCAGCTTGTAATACGGATACACATTGAGTAGAAGTCTTTCAGCCAAATGTCCGTTCAGCCAAATGTCCGCACACACCTTTTAACTGATATTGTAATAGACTTTACGATAAGGAATTGCCAGAACGGACAAACGGAGGAAAAAGTTTTATTCAATGTGTATCCTTAGTACGAACTGCAGCCTCTGTTTCCGAGGAATTGAAAGTTATTTATAAAAGGAAAATAAAATTCTGTTGAAAATAATATGTATCCATAATAAGAACTGCAAACATATATAGTAGAACTCCTCTATAGGGAACTTCAACTAGTTCACTATAGAGAGACTCTACTACAGATATAAAAGATGAATAGAAAACTGGCCTTTTCATGGCAAACTATACAATTTTTTTAAATAAATTTATTATATAGGGTTTTTCATATACAGGGTTTCACTAATACTGTGTACCATATTTTGTATGGTTCCATCAATGTAAATAAAATTGTTTAAATGTAATTGTCCGGTACAACTGATGTAAGTAAGCTCGGAGTAACTGTGCTTTAAGTAGTCCTGTTATAAAATTGGTTCCTGCCTGTACAGGTAAGTTCACTATACAGGACTCTACTAATCAGGATAGTTCACTATACAGGAGTTCATTATAAAGGAGTTCTACTGTATAGCACAACAATTCGAATTTATTCTTTAGTATGGATTTAACTTCGACTGCAAGATGAAAAAAAAATTAATGTTTTATTCTTTTCAATTGTCATTATTGTATATTGTTTTATATAAAGTTATTATTTTTATTATATTAAGTAACATTATTATCCCATTTTTGTTTTCCAATATTAAATAACATTTTTCTTTAAATAACCGTCATTTAAATACAATTATTCCGGCCAAATGTCCGTCAGGGAATTACCATTCGACGAAATTTCCGTAATATTTATTTCTACTTCTCCATAGCTGTATAGTATCCTTATTAATTATTTCAAAATCTTATTTAAAGTTTAGGATTTTAGTTTGGTACAGTGATTTCCAGGATTAATTTTTCCTCTTATTATAGAAGCATTATTTGTACATCGCCAACAGTTGATGATAAGGCTGTTGTTGACTAATAGGGTCAACAAATTGTTAAAATAAAAATAGTAAATTTAATAGTAATTAGATATCGAAGCAATAGTTAGAGATAAAAATTATAGGTTCTTTCCGGAACATTTTTTTTAACACACGAGTTGAAAAATGGGGGTAAAGAAGGTGTCAAATTCTTCCTTTTACATGTAAATCTTAATAGAGTTTTGCTTCTCCCACAGAGATTTAAGGTTAGTAACGTGCGAAATTGGCCCAGAGTTTAAAGGTCCCCATTGTCATGAGACCAGAAGGTCTTTTGTCCTCCAACCCGAACTATTTACAACCCTAAATAGACCCGAGGTGGTTACCCGAGCTATTCCACACAACTTGGTTAATGAGTGGTAACTAATTAGTCAAAAGGATTAAGTTTGATACCTAGTTGAGAACCTACCTAATTAGGCATATACCTATAGTTGAGCACCTACCTAGTTGGGCAATTTAACAAGTTTGGCAATTTACCTAGCTGGGCAATTTACCTAGTTGGGCAATTTACCTAGTTGGGCAATTTACCTAGTTGGGCAATTTACCTAGTTGGGCAATTTACCTAGTTGGGTAATTTACCTAGTTGGGTAATTTACCTAGTTGGGTAATTTACCTAGTTGGGTAATTTACCTAGTTGGGTAATTTACCTAGTTAGTCGAATTACCTAGTTTTGCAATTTACCTAGTTGGGCAATTTGCCTAGTTGGGAAATTTACCTACTATTTACATAGTTAGGCAACTTACCTAGTCGGGAAATTTACCTAGTTAGGTAATTTACCTAGTTGGGCAATTTACCTAGTTGGTAATTTGCCTAGTTGGGCAATTTACCTAGTTGGTAATTTGCCTAGTTGGGCAATTTACCTAGTTGGGCAATTTACCTAGTTGGGCAATTTGCCTAGTTGGGCAATTTACCTAGTTGGGCAATTTACCTAGTTGGGCAATTTACCTAGTATTTACATAGTTGGGCTATTTACCTAGTTGCGCGACTTACCTAGTTGGGTAATTTACCTAGTTGAGCAACTAACTTATTCATTACCTACTACTTAATTTATTGGCTACCTAAATATTCCATCACCTAACTATTCCAGTACCTACCTAGTTCAGTACCTAGCTAGTGTTTTATCACCAGTGCAATAAGGCAATGTCAGGACGGTGTCTGTTGATAGAATAGTCTCACCAACTCTCTGTTTGAAAATATACGATCTACTGTGTTTGAAGAAAGATTCCACAATTTTGATTAGTTTTTCCTTGCTGCAACCCAGGTAACATTTGAATATTCCGGGAATGTTCCATTCGGATTTAATGTTCCCCAATATTCCCACATTCCATACTGATGCTCCCGGAATCTTCCTGGAACATAAGAATGGAATATAATTCCAATTGAATATTCAGGGAATGTTCCCTCAAGCTCATTAAATTCATAACATGTAAATTCATTTTTATGAATGTTCAGGGAATACTCGCTGAACATCAGTGAATTTATTCCATTTTCGAATCTTTTATGGAATATTCAGGGAACATTCCCTGAATATTGACCAACCTTTACATAATTCTACCAATAAAGTATTTCAATGGAGTATTCGAGGGATATTCCCTGAACATATTTTTATTCATACTATCTTCTACAATTTAATGAAATATTTAGGGAACATTCCTGGATTATTGGAAAAATTGAAGATAATCTTTACCATTCATCTCTTCCATGTGAGTATTCAAGGAATATTCCCTGAACATGAAATTTTCGAACTATCTTCTACAATTTAATGGAATGTTTAGGGAACATTCCTGGATTATCGGATAATACTTTAAATAATTATAAGCATTCATCTCTTCCTAGGGAGTATTCAAGGAATATTCCCTGAACATAAGATTTTCAACCTATCTTCTACAATTCAATGAAATGTTTAGGGAACATTCCTGGATTATCGGATAATACTTTAAATAATCCTAAATATTCTTCTCTTCCTTGGGAGTATTCAAGGAATATTCCCTGAACATAAGATTTTCAAACTATCTTCTAAAATTTAATGGAATATTTAGGGAACATTCCTGGATTATTGGAAAAACTGAAAATAATTCTAAACATTCATCTCTTCCTTGGGAGTATTCAAGGAATATTCCCCGAATATAAGATTTTCGAACTATATTTTACAATTTAATGGAAAGTTTAGGGAACATTCCTGAATTATTGGAAAAGCTGAAAATAATTCTAAACATCCATATCTTCCTTGGGAGTATTCAAGGAATATTCCCTGAACGTAAGATTTTCAAACTATCTTCTACAATTTAATGGAATATTTAGGGAACATTCCTGGATTATCGGATAATACTTTAAATAATTCTAAACATTCATCTCTTCCCTGGGAGTATTCAAGGAATATTCCCTGAAACAAATGGTTTTCGAACTATCTTCTACAATTTAATGGAATATTTAGGGAACATTCCTTGATTATCAGAAAAACTGAAAATAATTCTAAACATTCATCTCTTCCTTGGGAGTATTCGAGGAATATTCCCTGAACATAAGATTTTCGAACTATCTTCTACAATTTAATGGAATATTTAGGGAACATTCCTGGAATATTGGAGAAACTGAAAATAAATCTAAATATTCATCTCTTCCATGGGAGTATTCAAGAAATATTCCCTGAACGTGAGATTTTCGAACTATCTTCTACAATTTAATAAAATGTTTAGAGAACATCCCTGGATTATTGGATAATACTTTAAATAATTCTAAACACCCATCTCTTCCTTGGGAGTATTCAAGGAATATTCCCTGAACATAAGATTTTCAACCTATTTTCTACAATTTAATGGAATGTTTAGGGAACATCCCTGGATTATCGGATAATACTTTAAATAATTCTAAACATTCTTCTCTTCCTTGGGAGTATTCAGGGAATATTCCAAGAACATAAGATTTTCAAACTATTTTCTACAATTTAATGGAATATTTAGGGAACATTCCTGGATTATTGGAAAAAGTGAAAATAATTCTAAACATTCATCTCTTCCTTGGGAATATTCAAAGAATATTTCCTGAACATATGATTTTCGAACTATCTTCTACAATTCAATGGATTATTCAGGGAACATTCCTGGATTATTGGAAAAACTGAAAATAATTCTAAACATTAAACTCTTCCCTGAGAGTATTCAAGGAATATTCCCTGAACATAAGATTTTCGAACAATTTAATGGAATGTTTATGGAACACTCTTGGATTATCGGATAATACTTTAAATTATTCTAATAATCAACAATTTCAATTGAGTATTCAAGGAATATTCCCTGAATATAAGTTTATTTATTCTATATTTTACAATTAAGTGGAATTTTTATTGAATATTCGTGGATTATCGGAGAATACTTTAAATGATTAAACTAAATAAATGGATTTCTTGAGGAGAATTTCCATAACATAAGTATAGATGCGAACAATATTCTACTAGTAAATGGAATCTTCAAGGAATCTTCCTGGATTATCAGAAGATACTTTAAATAATTCTAACATTGTAGTATATCATTTGAGTACCAAAGGAATATTCCCTCAATATTAGCATATTCATACGATCTTCTATAATTAAATGGAATGTTCAGGGAACATTCCTGAATGATCGGTAAAACAATAGAATTATTTTAAGTTTTACCGATAATCCAGGAATGTTCTACATTCCATTATATTGTAGAATATTGTATGCATATAGTTCAGAGGTTTTTTCTTTAATACTTTGCAAGTATTATTTGTAATTATAAGAATATTTGTAATATTTGTAATATTCGTAATATTTGTAATATTTGTAATATTTGTAATATTTGTAATATTGTAATATTTGTAATATTTATAATATTTGTAATATTTATAATATTTGTAATATTTAAAGTGTTATCCGATAATCCAAGAGTGTTCCCACAACATTCCATTAAATTATAGAAGATAGTTTGAAAATATTATGTTCAGGGAATATTTCTTGAATATTCCCAAGGATTTTTAATTCAGAATTCTAATTAATCAATATTATTGCTACCTAGACTTGCAAGGGGTGTTGACTACTGAATTTAAATATATAAATTTTTTTTTACTGAATATGAATATATAAAACAATTAAGGAGGATTTATTAAAATTATTCTGCTGTAATGTTAATGGTTATAATCATATATTAAAAACTTTAGAAATGAGATAATCAATTTCTTAAAGTTTGAATCATCTTTTTATATCTTGTGAATTATATTTAAACCCCGTGCGAGGCTAAGCCATTTCTGATATTCGTTGAGTTTTGCAGTGTGCGTGACGTCATCACAGCAACACTCGAAAGTCAAATTAAAGTAACTAAAATGCGTCAAATCATAATAATTTTAATTTGTGGTCAATATATGAATGCAATAATAAATTTAGTTTATTATTTAATCACATAGGTCTCTGATTTTCTATTTAATAGTACTGCCTTGATGACGTCACGTACACTAAGCACATGATTTGCCTCTATCAAGTAAAAGTTCAACTGGAACAGTTGAAACTTGATCAGTTCTATTTTCCATTTCACAGCGAGTGGTTGAGCGAATTGTTGTGCAATTAATGAATCGAAATTGTTTGCTCCTTTCGTCAAATATGGAACAAATACTATTGAAAAAACAATTATTTTCAGTTCAACTTAGAGAATTATAGTAGCTACATTCAACGCTATTGAAAATAGGTAGAATAGTAAAGATTTTACTTTCAAAAACGTGCCCGTGAAATAAGTGTCTCCGCCATATTGAACAGCAGTTGTCCGCTAGATGGCTTCCTGCTACCCAATCGGAAGTTAGCCATATTGCAGCAGTAGCTAGTGAATATTAGGTACACTATTTACACAGGCTACCACCAAACTACAAAGAGATGATTCTTAGTGGCTATTGTGACAGAACTACTCTGATATCATTAACTGTAAGTATAGGTATAACTACTTAGGTATCATCAAATTAAATAGGTAGTTTAATCAAATTCCTATATCGTTTTACTAAATTAGGTCCGTAGGCTCATGATCTCTTAATAAACAATGAAAAAATGAATACATGTTGCAATAGTACCTACCTTGTTACGTACCTATGTGTAGATATATTATTAATTTTTATCTTTATTATTGTTTGGGTATGCTTAGTTACCTTTGTACTAGGGCTAGTTACGAATTATCGGTCAGTTCCATATCTTCGATCATATGAAAAACTATACTAGGAGCTACCTATCTCTAGACTATAGGTAGGGTAAGTTACGCTTTGTCGGTCGGTTTCACATGTTCAGTCATATAAGAAAAAACTATATACCTAATTGGAAATTTATTTTTATTGGTATCCATGATACCTTAAGGTATCATGGATACCAATAAAAGTAATAATTTTTATATATTTTTTCTTATATGACCAATAATGTGATTGTGAAACTGTCCGATTATTCGAAACTTACCTACCCTAGGTACCTATTAATTATTATTGAATTCTTGTATTTATTAATGTATTATGGATGGAAACGGTGTCATATCATGGATATAAATTATTTAAACATTAGGCTAATTAATTCTTGTTAGGTACTACCCATGTACCTAAATCGTTTTCTCTTCTGAGTCTATGACCGAAGATGTGGAACTGACCGATAATTCGTAATTTGCCCTAATATCAAGTTAGCTATGACAATTCATCATTATTCATGCCTATAAATTATAAAGTCATCAGTCTTGCCAATAGTTTTTTCTACTGTCAACTGATAGGTAAAATAAAAGTAATAATTAATGAGGTGATAGAATGAGTACCTAGAAAAATGACCTGCTGATAGGTATAACTGTGATCGAATTGACTCACATCAGGGCAACTTTTTGATAAATCTATTTCTAGTAATGCATGAGTCATGATTTGAATTGAAATGTATATATTATAATTTATAGCTATTGTTAATATTATCCCTCCCCATAATAAAGAGCATTGTGTTTTTATAAATACATATATAAATCCATCATGCTCAAGAATTTTTTTATAAAACTTAGTTTTCTTATACTAAATATCTTCCAAATACTCCAAAATTTTCCAAATACTCCGAAATTTTCCGAAAACTACCAAATTTTCCGAAAACTACCAAATTTTCCGATAACTACCAAATTTTCTGATAACTACCAAATTTTCTGATAACTACCAAAGTTTCTGATAACTACCAAATTTTCTGATAACCACCAAATTTTCTGATAACTACCAAATTTTCCGAAAACTTCCAAATTTTCCTAAAACTAGAAAATTTTCCTAAAATATTTAATTTTCCTAAAACATTTAATTTTCCTAAAACATTGAATTTTCCGAAAGCATTAAATTTTCCGAAAGCATTAAATTTTCCGAAAGCATTAAATTTTCCGAAAGCATTAAATTTTCCGAAAGCATTAAATTTTCCGAAAGCATTAAATTTTCCGAAAATATTAAATTTTCCGAAAACATTAAATTTTCCGAAAACATTAAATTTTCCGAAAGCATTAAATTTTCCGAAAATATTAAATTTTCCGAAAGCATTAAATTTTCCGAAAACATTAAATTTTCCGTAAAACACTAAATTTTCCGAAAACACTAAATTTTCCGAAAACACTAAATTTTTCGACAACACTAAATTTTCCGAAAACTCAAACTTGTCCGAAGATCAAATTTTCTTTCAAGAAACACATCCAAATTCACCCAAAACCTCAATTCTTTCAAAAACTCAAAATTCTTCCAAAAACTCAAAATTCTTCCAAAAACTCAAAATTCTCCCAAAAACTCAAAATTCTCCCAAAATCTCAAAATTCTCCCAAAAACTCAAAATTCTCCCAAAATCTCAAAATTATTCCATAAACTCAAAATTATTCCAAAAACTTAAAATTCTTCCAAAAACTCAAATTTTCCGGAAACTCAAAATTTTACAAAACTATTTTACGGAAACACTCAATTTCCGTTTTCCATTTAAAACCCTTTATTCATAACGGGATAATAACTAGCTTAAATCATAATAGCCAATACAGCTCATGCAATTGTAATCTCATTGTATACCCCTCTCTTACAGTTCCAGCTCTTCTACTCTTAAATGACGAATAACGATGTTCATACTTCATAGCAAATTGGGTTCTCTTCACTGAGGTAAATCAAAAAGAAATAAGGAAGCATGTCACAGTAGCTACTACAGAAAATACGAAATCTCATTATTTTTTGGACAATCTTGATCGAAAAAGCTAGGTGAGTATTGTAGCAATTATATTCTTATGAATAATTCATTAATAATATCTAGTTGATTAGCAATATCTAAAAAAAAAAATTTTTTTTATTTTTTTTAAATCATAGTTCAATCTTTCAGATAATTTTGTAATATTTTTAGACACCAATTAATTATTCATTGGTTCTTGAATGAGGCCAAACTTTCGAATGCTACTTCTAATATGCATCCTGCATGCAATAATCTATGGATACATACTTTATTTTAATTTCAGAGCATTAGTGTTCTTTTAACTAATAATAGGGTTAAAGTCTATTCTATTCTTAATTATTTTAATTATATCCAATGCTATTTATTTGCAGCTGCTACATCACTTTAATTTTTGAAGAATAATAGCTAAGCCAATTTCAATTACAGATACTTTGAGACGGACATCTTATAGGAGAATGGCTTTACAACTTCAGAGATCTACTCTGTGGTCGGACTGTGGGTGCGAGGAACAGGAAAATGGACGAGAAGAATGAATGAAGTTATTCCCTTCCTAAGGTTTCCCCTCTATTCGTTAAATCTGGTGTCTCATGTTCAGTAATCGATGAGACTATTTATTCAGCTATGTTGGGTAAGTTACAAATTAATGCACAGTTCCACATTTTCGATTATACTACCTATAAAACGAATATATTTAATATAACTTTTCTATACGTTATTTTTATCGGTCACCAATCTAAAACGTTCAATTTAATAATTTTTACTTCTATGATCGAGAATGTGGAAATATCGATAATTCGTAACTGACCCTAAATAGTGACCTCAAATTATGATTATTCACAATTTGTTTAATAAGCCTGGTGGGGATCTATCCTGAAGCTGTATATGGCTAATGGAAGAGAATGAGAGTAGCGTCTCTTGGGTTTTTACGTGTTGTAATTTTCATTATGGATTGTTTTTTTTACTTTTACCAAGTTTATAATTTTATTAACGCTACTTGCAGTTTTAGAGGATAATGCTAGAGATATGCTCTTCAACTACGAGGTCTTAGAGATTTTGTGTTAGGTAGACAGGATCGTATAGGCTTTATTTGGAGACAATTTTGTCCTTTATCGTCATATACCTTGGTAAGTGACTGTATTCACGATGTAGCTTTTCTGTATCCATGAGCATTGTCAACTTGCCCTAATCTAGAGACAACTTGCCCTAAACTAGAGACAACATGCCCTAATCTAGAGACAACATGCCCTAATCTAGAGACAACTTGCCCTAGTCTTCAGACAACTTGCCCTAGTCTTCAGACAACTTGCCCTAATCTTCAGACAACTTGCCCTAATCTTGAGACAACTTGCCCTAATCTTGAGACAACTTGCCCTAATCTTGAGACAACTTGCCCCCCTAATCTTGAGACAACTTGCCCCCCTAATCTTGAGACAACTTGCCCCCCTAATCTTGAGACAACTTGCCCCCCTAATCTTGAGACAACTTGCCCCCCTAATCTTGAGACAACTTGCCCCCCTAATCTTGAGACAACTTGCCCCCCTAATCTTTAGACAACTTGCCCCCCTAATCTTGAGACAACTTGCCCCCCTAATCTTGAGACAACTTGCCCCCCTAATCTTGAGACAACTTGCCCCCCTAATCTTGAGACAACTTGCCCCCCTAATCTTGAGACAACTTGCCCCCCTAATCTTGAGACAACTTGCCCCCCTAATCTTGAGACAACTTGCCCCCCTAATCTTGAGACAACTTGCCCCCCTAATCTTGAGACAACTTGCCCCCCTAATCTTGAGACAACTTGCCCCCCTAATCTTGAGACAACTTGCCCCCCTAATCTTGAGACAACTTGCCCTAATCTTGAGACAACTTGCCCTAATCTTGAGACAACTTGCCCTAATCTTGAGACAACTTGCCCTAATCTTGAGACAACTTGCCCGAATCTTGAGACAACTTGCCCGAATCTTGAGACAACTTGCCCGAATCTTGAGACAACTTGCCCGAATCTTGAGACAACTTGCCCGAATCTTGAGACAACTTGCCCTAATCTTGAGACAACTTGCCCTAATCTTGAGACAACTGACCCTAATCTTGAGACAACTGACCCTAATCTTGAGACAACTGACCCTAATCTTGAGACAACTGACCCTAATCTTGAGACAACTGACCCTAATCTTGAGACAACTTGCCCTAATCTTGAGACAACTGATCCTAGCCTTGAGACAACTTGCCCTAATCTTGAGACAACTGATCCTAGCCTTGAGACAACTGATCCTAGCCTTGAGACAACTGATCCTAGCCTTGAGACAACTGATCCTAGCCTTGAGACAACTGATCCTAGCCTTGAGACAACTGATCCTAATTTTGAGACTACTGATCCTAATTTTGAGACTACTGATCCTAATTTTGAGACTACTGATCCTAATTTTGAGACTACTGATCCTAATTTTGAGACTACTGATCCTAATTTTGAGACTACTGATCCTAATTTTGAAACTACTGATCCTAATTTTGAGACTACTACAGATCCTAATTTTGAGACTACTACAGATCCTAATTTTGAGACTACTACAGATCCTAATTTTGAGACTACTACTGATCCTAATTTTGAGGCTACTACTGATCCTAATTTTGAGGCTACTACTGATCCTAATTTTGAGGCTACTACTGATCCTAATTTTGAGGCTACTACTGATCCTAATTTTGAGGCTACTACTGATCCTAATTTTGAGACTACTGATCCTAATCTTGCAGCTATAGAACGTTTGCAAATAAAGAGTTAAATATATAGTCTAAGGTAGAAATTTTGTTAGATAGAATGTTATAGATAAATATTAAGTTTTGTAGTTAGTTATATAGATTTTTTGTTCAAGTATTTTAATAGATTTTTTAAACGTTTTTTATAGCCTTCAGGGTAATGGAATTTGAGCAGCTATACGTGTCAGGTACCTGAATAAAATATCCTCTTACTTGCTAATCATTTCCCTATAATCTATATTAATTAAACTATAGATGAAGCATCCATTTGAATAGTTAGTTTTTATCCAAAAATAGCACAATATTGTTTTTCAATAAATCTATTGGTACATTTTCAATTATCATGTTTTCTGTTTTTTAGTTAATTACTACAAACTTTTATCCCTCTATTTTTACAGTCTGTCATTTCTTCCTATAGTTCCTTGAGTTCATTTTCATTTTAGTTTCTGCAATATTGCCAGAGTGCGCTGGGTCGACACTGTTACCTGTGATATCAGAGTAGTCGACCTAGTGCATAGAGCTTAGATTTACTTCCCCCCTCTTCCATGATGTCTTCTTTCTATTTTCTTGATGGAAAAAGTCATTGAAAATAGGATGTGAGAGTATACTGTAAAACCATTAGATAGTAGTAAAAATATATTACCATTGATTCCGCAGCAAATCTTGACTCACTATAGCTTATATAGTAGATTACTACCATCTTGACCCAGGTGACATTTAATATTCCCGCTATAAATTCACAGTTCTAATTTAGTCTTCTGAAAGTGTTCCATAGGATTCTTCTGACAGTGTTCCAAAGGATTCTTCTGACAGTGTTCCAAAGGAATTTTCAGAGAATGTTCCAAAGGAGTCTTCAGAGAATGTTCCAAAGGAGTCTTCAGAGAATGTTCCAAAGAAGTTTTCAGAGAATGTTCCAAAAGAGTCTTCAGAAGTTGTTCCAAAGGAGTCTTCAAGTAATGTTCCAAAGAAGTCTTCATGGAATGTTCCAATGGAGTCTTCAAGGAATGTTCCAAAGAAGTCTTCATGGAATGTTCCAATGGAGTCTTCAAGGAATGTTCCAATGGAGTCTTCATGGAATGTTCCAATGGAGTCTTCAAGGAATGTTCCAATGGAGTCTTCGGGGAATGTTCCAATGGAGTCTTCGGGGAATATTCCAATGGAGTCTTCAGGGAATGCTCCAATGGAGTCTTCAGGGAATGCTCCAATGGAGTATTCAGGGAATGTTCCAGTGGAGTCTTCAGGGAATGTTCCAGTGGAGTCTTCAGGGAATGTTCCAATGGAGTCTTCAGGGAATGTTCCAATGGAGTCTTCAGGGAATGTTCCAATGGAGTCTTCAGGGAATGTTCCAATGGAGTCTTCAGGGAATGTTCCAATGGAGTCTTCAGGGAATGTTCAAATGGAGTCTTCAAGGAATATTCCAATGGAGTCTTCGGCGAATGTCCCAATGGAGTATTCAGGGAATGTTCCAATGGAGTCTTCGGGGAATGTCCCAATGGAGTCTTCAGGGAATGTTCCAAAGGGAATATTATTGAAGATTCCATTGGAATATTCCTGGAATGTGTCAGAAAAGGAACATTCAGGGGACATTCCAGTGGAACATTCAGGGAACGTTCCAATGGAACGTTCCTGGAATCTTCTGGGAAGGTTCAATGTTACTTGGGAAGCCGTCATCTTGAATAAATGAAATACTTCATCTACCAATAGACGACTCTTTTCAGTAAGGTGTTTAGCAATTATTTTGTACGCTTCCTTTCTTCTGGCTTTAGTGGTTTGCCCATCTTTGACAGCTTTTCCATAATAATAATTAATTGATGGACATCCTTTATATTGTACCGTATTATGTAGAAAAGTTGTCAGTTTAGTTTCCGGTTTTTCTGTTATTATTTTATTCACATACACTACCTATAAACCAAAGACTGGACACACAGAACTTCTCACAAAGATCAAACAAGGCTGATTCAGATTTAGTGGTAAAATATAACAACGGAAACTGCATACAATAGAATCGCCTGACTGAATTGTTTTCGTTACTTATAATATTAATAAAAAAAATCATTGTACTACGTCACCACCCCAATAAATCATTTGTCAATCTTTATTTGTGTCTGTCAGTCTGTGGTCTGTCCCACTATAAGTAATATTAAAAAATTCGGTGAAATATGTTAAGTAGCTAGTAGAAGTATTAACAAATATTGATTGATTATTCTGAACGGGCAGGTACTCTAGTATTAGTATATTCGTTATAGTACATTCGGAATACTATATGTTTATATGAAATCTTTGAAATAATTAACTTATTTACAAATTCCCGAATTCATTTTATGTTTCATGAAATCTAATTTATTTAGTGGATAGCAAAATTATTTACCACATTGGTTTTTCCTTTAAATTCTCAAAAAATATACAATCAAATTTAATGAAATTTACACTCAATATGTGTAAACAGACATATTCTATTAAAAAAAATATAATTCGAAAGGAGAAATAATTTGTTGATAATTATTTATTAACAAATAATCAAAATTAGATATATGCAGGATATCCTGCATTATAAGCACTTCCTAAGTAGTCATTTCATCTTAGTATCTAGCCATATTGACTTGCTGTAATATTTCAACGAATCAGAAGATAGTAAGTGGCTTATGTCTTTATGTATGTCAGATGATAACAGCTGTGACACACTACTGAGGTTGCTTTTCTTAATATTGTTTTTTAAAATGGCTAAAAGAAAAGAATTGTCAAAATAATTACACTAAAAAATAATAGCAGGGTATAAAGATGGAAAAAATGTACCGGACTGGAAGATAAAATCACGGCGAAATCCAAAATCTGCAGCACTTTTGAACTATTGTGTGGAGAAAATCTATTTATATTAGCTACATTCATATTCCCATCAATTATTTCAAATTATCCAACATCATTAGCAGAAAAGCAGCTCCAAACAATCACATTTACTCCACCAAATTTTAAAGTGGGATTAAAGGATCAACCTCGGTGCCTATTTCTCTCCATACACGGGTATGCATGTTTCTTCCGAAAACCACAATATTAGTTTCATCAACCGAAAAGTTTATTCCAGAAGTCATCCAATTGACATTGCTATTCATTAACAAATTTCAGACATTCTAAATAAATTTCAGACGCTCTTGCACATGCCACGCTTCAGCTATCGAGTTTTTCTTGGTGATCTAAAATTCAGGCCACCACCATTCTATGATCTCTTGACTGTATTCCTGCTGACTTCAGTAGGGAATTTGTTATTCTGTAATTTTTTTTTCTGAAAAGTAAATAAATTATCAAAATATTGTTAATAAATAAATGTCAGCAAATTATTTCTCCATTTGAATGTTATATATTTGGATCGATATTGTCTGTTCACATAGTAAGTGAAAAATTATTAATTTGGACGATCATTCTTCACGGATACAAAAAGAAACATATTGCCATTGGTTGTGAATTAATTAATTAAATTTTGCTGTTGTATACTAGATGAACACTTTTTTAATAGTCTGTTATATAAATTATATAATATATACAATATCAATTCAAGTGATTATATTTGATATTAGTTCATTTGTTTTCTTTTATAGAGGTTAATTTGCTCCTGTTCTATAATTTGTTCTGTTCCTTAATTTGCTCATTTTTCTTAATTTGTTCCTGTTCCTATTGTTCTGTTCCTTAATTTGTTCCTGTTCCTATTGTTCTGTTCCTTAATTTGTTCCTGTTGAATCAAATTGAAATGTTAAAACTTTTCAAGTGACAGTTTTTGTAACTTTGTTCTCACTCTAAATCACTGTATTTCAAATGCTTATTCTCATTTTCAAATTGAATTATATAAATTATTAGAAATCCAAATCGAAAAGTTGCACTTGATGTTCCAGCTTTAAAAAAATTAACAAAAATAAAAAATCTCCTTCATTATCAGACTTTCTATATAAGGAGTCACGAAGTAAATAAAAAAAATATACTTTGAAGGACTGAAATGAAACAACGGTTTGAAAATTATTTTGAAAAATTTGTCAATATATTTATATTTCTTAAAATAAATATATTGATATATCTTTTTGTATATTTTATTATTCTATTTCTTATATTTATATGGATATATATGTAAAAAATTTTGATGAATCTTCAAAAAAAAAAAAAAAAATTATTGTAAGATATATACAGAACTATAAAAATATTTACATATTGTACGTTATATACAAAACTCTAAAAAATATTTACATATTGTACGTTATATACAAAACTATAAAAATATTTACATATTGTACGTTATATACAGAACTCTAAAAAATATTTACATATTGTACGTTATATACAGAACTCTAAAAAATATTTACATATTGTACGTTATATACAGAACTCTAAAAAATATTTACGTATTGTACGTTATATACAGAACTCTAAAAAATATTTACATATTGTACGTTATATACAGAACTATAAAAAATATTTACATATTGTACGTTATATACAGAACTATAAAAATATTTACATATTGTACGTTATATACAGAACTCTAAAAAATATTTACATATTGTACGTTATATACAAAACTATATACATAATTATGTATACATGTAAACTATACATGTTCAGTCAGCAGATATTAAACGATAGATAGCATTGATGTTTAGTTAATCTATATTTTCTAAATTGGATTTTAATTTCATTTGGAGAGGTTAAATACATATTGTAAGATATACAGTATGGGCCACAAAAATGTTTCTGCTTTTTCAAATACTTGTAAATCGTTAACCAATGAACGGAAAAACTGTGTCTTGGTCTCTTTTTCAACGCCTCTTATTGTATTATAAACAAGTAAAAACAATTTTGAACTGATGGACATAGTTTAAGAACAGGTAAGCAAAGAGTGAGTGTGATAATTTTTGTCATTGCGCGAAGGTTATTCTTAGAGCTAACTCTGTGATAATACTTACTAAAAGGCAGTGAATAAAAGGAAAAAAAATATAATGATAGACAATATAATGAAAGGTGCTTACACTTCTTCCTTGGAAACTATTAGAAAATAGAACAATTTCAGTTACATTTTGATCCCATTAAAGTTTTCACTTTGAATATTCGTTCATTGCAATGTTAAAGCCCGTTTCACACAGGCATTTTTAACAACGCGGAAAAAGGCTCTTCTTAAAATGTGTTTTTTTTTATCGCTACGGAAAAATCACAATAAATTTTTACTTCAGCGATGAAAAAACGCATGTGTGAACACATTTTAAGAAAAGTTTTTTTCCGCGATTTCCGCGCGGTTAAAAATGCAAGTGTGAAGGGGGCCTTAACCATGCAATGAACAAGCGAAGAACGAATATTCCTAGGGAAAACTTCAATAATATCAAAATGTCACCACTGAAGTTGTTCTATTTCCAAAAGTTTCCTCCAAGGAAGAAGTGTAAGCACCTTGTATTATATTGTCTACCATTATAATTTTTTTCCTTTTATTCACTGCCTTTTAGTAAGTAAAATCACAGAGTTAGCTCTAAGAATAACCTTCGCGCAATGACAAATATAATCACCCTCATTCTTTGCTTACCTGTTCTTAAACTATGTCCATCAGATCAAAAATGTTTTTACTTGTTTATAATACAATAAGAGGCGGAGAAAAAGAGACCAGGATACAGTTCTTTCGTCCACTGGCTAACGATTTACAAGTTTTTGAAAAAGCGGAAACATGTTTGTGGCCCATACTGTATGTTGGATTTTAATTTCATTTGGAGATGTTAAATACATATTGTAAGATATATACGAAACTATAAATAAAAATTTAGATTCTATATAGATTTCTTTATCTTACTTTCATTATAAATGTGAAAAGGAAAGGAAATAGAAGGAACATCAGAGATGAAGTTATAGGAAAGTGGTTCCATGAATAAAGTCACCGACCACTAGTCAGTGACGAAGCTCTTGGAGGAAGAAAAGTTACTCCGTGCATACTTACGTTTACAGATAACTGCAAATGCCTAATGTCATTTCAAATTAGTTTTGTAGAGCCAAAATATCTTTAATCAGAAAATTGGTAGATTTTCTTTCTTCAGCGGCACCTGGAGCTGGTGCAGATTCTTCTCGGGATTTGGCAACGTTGAGACTGTTCTTTAACAATTCGTTGTACTGTTCGATGGCTTCAGCGGCTGAGGAAGGAGTTTCATTATTGATATCATTTGCAGGTATATCTTCACTTTTAGGTTCTTCTTCCTTTATTACCGGCAATTCTGGTTTAGTAGGCTCTGGAGAAGTTGATGTACTACCCTCACTTGTGGAGGAATGGGATCCTGTTTCGTCCTGGTCGTGCAAAGTCTTGTGCATCATCATGGTTCTGGCTTGGCAGAAGCCCTTACCACAAACGGGACACTGGAATGGTTTATCCTTCATGTGAGTATATTTGTGATCTCGGAGATGGTCTTGCCTCTTGAAACTTTTTGCACAAACGTCACAGGTATAAGGACGCTCATTAGTGTGAGTTCGAATGTGAATCTTCAAATTGTAACTCTTGGAGAAGCTTCGGCCGCAGAATGGACATATCTTGAATTTCCGGAAATGCATTTCCTGTGCTGTTAGCATAGCTTGGGTGTGTATGAAATTTTCATATGGTATTATCGGTGTTCTATGAATTGGTTGATTCAAATGACGTATAGAACGGTTGTGGTGTACAGCACCCGTGAAAGGGTGTCGAGGAAAATCCAGACCAACATTTATTTGATTCTGAACTTCTCTTGTAAGTGGATGCAGAATAGCAGGTGCTGTATGAAAAAACTGGAACTGTCCTGATAAATCCATGATGTCACAAAATGTCCATGAGCTTCGATATCTCACTTGATGGTAACTGAATAGGAACTGATTTGATATCTCCATTCGCATCCTTTTATATGTGTCGGGTCGAAATCAAGAATGTTGATTGTGGGCAGGACTGTTTGAAATTTATACCACGCCCATCATAGAGTAATAAATAGCTTGCTGAAAGTTTTCCCATAGATTTCCTATGTTATTTTATAAAAAGTTTTCACCGCAGTCTAGCCTTTTAACCATGGATGTACCTTTATGACTGTGGTAAGTCACATCATCAATACACAAAGCGTTTCACCTATCTGTGGTAACCGAAAGACTTTTTTTTTATATAAGCAAGCATCCAAGGTTTACATTAAATAATTAGTGTGAACAAAAAGAATGGAATGTTAATGATTTGACGACGTACTTCGAAAACTAAAAATAGATGTCAAATAAAAAACTGTCGACGGCTTCATTAGTTTGCTGTTTCTGTTGTCATTGCCTTAACAAGTATGGTTGAATTTGTACAGAATTGAACAAATGAGAACGTAATGAAATATCGATTTAGGCATTCTATAATTGGAGGGTGTTTATTAGATAAAATCCTTGCTGAGGTTGATAAAAAAAACTAATTTTGAAAGAGCTACCTAGCTACAGTAGAAAGAACATGTTCATTTTGCTTTGATTAACACATACTTCACACTAATAAATCAGGACTTAGGAGACGGTGTAATAATATTATGAGAAAGCTTCTGATCCACCGTGATTAATATTTAAATAATTTATCACGCCAAATATAATTTATTGCATAGATCATCTGTATTTATGGTTAGGTGCTTCTAGCAACTCTTTGGTACCTAGTGTGTGTTCTAGATTCGTACCTATAACCTGATGGCTATGTAGAGATTGAGGTGGTCTTGCAAGATGTTGGGACATCTTTGCAAGATAACATGTGATAAAGCTTATCACTGACATGAGAAGCTAAACTGACCAGCTTATACATTGGTAATGTAAGTAGCTAGATCACATCTAAACTCTATAGGTAGTTTACAAAGTAATATTAATCTGTGACCATACAAAAACAAAGAATTCTGTAAGTTGGTTGCATTGGTAACTAGGTAGATAAACAGAATTAAGTTTAGACACCTATCTAGTAGATTCAGAGAACCTAGTTACCAATTCATACCTCATGAAGTAGGTTTATAGTACTTCAACGGGAGCTAGAATAGCCATTAGGTATTGAAACCACAAATGGACCTTATTAAATGTGTCATAAACGGAGGCAACATGAGAAATCATGACAATTGTACCTGTTGACCACAATGAAGATTTCTCACGATGCTAGAATCCTGCGATAGTTAATGAGTGCGGTTGGTTTATATTATAGGTGATAATGATCCTCATTATTATGCACTTTGACGGAAATTGTAGGGTTTTTAAAATTCAGGTTTTTAAAATTTTATAATGAAATCCCAAAACAAACAGGAAACAATAGAATTGGTAGCACGCGTCTTACTTGAAGTGGAATCAATTAAAGTTAATTAATATATAAAAGAGAAGTAGGTAAGTTTGTAGTGGAATTTGTTTCTAGGCATCGCTAGCGATACTTGACTATACCTAGCATAAAAAAACGAGTTTGCAACATTCAAACTATGTTGTAATTATCTATTAAAACCATGACTACCTAACTAGTTAAGTAGTTAATTATAATGAATGATCATGTCATGCTTGAAATTTTAGATAAACCTATTGGATAACTAATATAGGTTTCAACTAGTGACATAGAGGGCCATAAAGACCCAAAGAATGTTGCGGTGGGGTTGGCTCTGGAGTTGTTTGATGGGAACCTCTGCCAGGAGATGGAGCAACACAATGGGTTGTAAAACAACACCAAAGGAGAGCAACCTTGCAAAAACAGCTACTGATCAACCGGGGAAAGGGTTACTGAAGAGTTATACTTTAATTGGTGTCTGTGATACCGCATCAATTTTTAATATTTTGCAAAATATTTGTACCAGTGATTCTGCGTCATCTGTTATTATTTTGCAACAAATTTGTATCAGTGATACAGCGTCACCTGTTATTTTGCAACAAATTTGTACCAGTGATACAGCGTCAACTGTTATTATTTTGCAACAAATTTGCATCAGTGATACTGCGTCAACTGTTATTATTTTGCAACAAATTTGCATCAGTGATACTGCGTCAACTGTTATTATTTTGCAACAAATTTGTACCAGTGATTCTGCGTCATCTGTTATTATTTTGCAACAAATTTGCATCAGTGATACTGCGTCAACTGTTATTATTTTGCAACAAATTTGTATCAGTGATACTGCGTCAATTTTTATTATTTTGCAACAAATTTGCATCAGTGATACTGCGTCAACTGTTATTATTTTGCAACAAATTTTTATCAGTGATACTGCGTCAACTGTTATTATTTTGCAACAAATTTGTATCAGTGATACTGCGTCAACTGTTATTATTTTGCAACAAATTTGTATCAGTGATACAGCGTCACCTGTTATTATTTTGCAACAAATTTGTACCAGTGATACAGCGTCAACTGTTATTATTTTGCAACAAATTTGCATCAGTGATACTGCGTCACCTGTTATTTTGCAACAAATTTGTATCAGTGATACTGCGTCAACTGTTATTATTTTGCAACAAATTTGTATCAGTGATACTGCGTCAACTGTTATTATTTTGCAACAAATATGTACCAGTGATACAGCGTCAACTGTCATTATTTTGCAACTAATTTGTATCATTGATACTGCGTCAACTGTTATTATTTTGCAACAAATTTGTACCAGTGATACTGCGTCAACTGTTATTATTTTGCAACAAATTTGTACCAGTGATACAGCGTCAACTGTTATTATTTTGCAACAAATTTGTATCAGTAATACTGCGTCAACTGTCATTATTTTGCAACAAATTTGTATCAGTGATACTGCGTCAACTGTTATTATTTTGCAACAAATATGTACCAGTGATACAGCGTCAACTGTTATTATTTTGCAACAAATTCGTACCAGTGATACAGCGTCAACTGTTATTATTTTGCAACAAATTTGTACCAGTAATACTGCGTCAACTGTCATTATTTTGCAACAAATTTGTATCATTGATACTGCGTCAACTGTTATTATTTTGCAACAAATTTGTACCAGTGATACTGCGTCAACTGTTATTATTTTGCAACAAATTTGTACCAGTGATACAGCGTCAACTGTTATTATTTTGCAACAAATTTGTATCAGTAATACTGCGTCAACTGTCATTATTTTGCAACAAATTTGTATCATTGATACTGCGTCAACTGTTATTATTTTGCAACAAATTTGTATCAGTAATACTGCGTCAACTGTCATTATTTTGCAACAAATTTGTATCATTGATACTGCGTCAACTGTTATTATTTTGCAACAAATTAGTACCAGTGATACTGCAAAATGAGACCATAAATTTTAATATGAGTTTGCCAAGATATTTGTTTATTGAAGAGGAATTTCATCCATTGTAATTACTAATATTTTAATTATTAATTGGTTGCATTACAGAGTATTTAAAAGGAACGTGTCAATTTAACACACATAAAGTAAAGGCAAATAGAACATTTTGAAACCAGGTAAAATCCTGGTTTCAAAAATACTAGTATCCCAATAAAAATATGAATATTATATATGAAATATTATCTAATTAATATTACAATATTTAGGTTGAATGTGAGTCCAAAGTACACACTATTGAAAAAGTTGTTATGGTGCACTCTTTCAATGTATTTTATTAGTGAAAAGTGTGTCGTTGTAACGCACTTGCATGTGTTTAAACGACACACTTTCCTTCCGAAGAGTACTATCAGTAACTCAAGAGTCTGGTACTGCTTGAAATGATAGTACCATTAAAAAACAGTAATGAAATATAGAATAGATCCGAGTTATCGGACAGTTTCACGTTTCCGACCATGAAATAAAATAATATATTATAAAATTTAAATAGATAGTATCATATAATTTTTTCTTCCCATGGTCGAAAACGTGAAACCGTCCGATAACTCGAAATTATCCTATATGAGTTGATATTAATTTCAATTAAAATAAGATGTATACAAACATTCTCGATGCAACTAAAAAAAAGTTACGATGCCCAGTCGGAAATTATAATACGTACGATCGGTGATTATTATCGATGGTAAAAAGATCATCTATCTACGACAAAAAAAAATTAGACGAAAATACATTAGTAATTTAGCTTACATTTAAATCACTTCAGTTTATCGTCGGACATTTGAACAATTAATCCTGACGATAATGTTTTAAATTATGATATTTTACAATAAAATACCATCAATATTTACCGTAATGGACAATAACAGACGATCTGCCGATTGTAAATTTACCGACTGAGACACAAGAGATAATCATCTTCATTTAATTATCAAATGATTAGCAATTATTTGACTATTTAAAAAAAATCCGATACAGATTATCAATTGTTTCGTTACTCTAAATCCTATATCTTTATATGACGAAATGGTAGAATATAAATAATTATTAGCTGAAACTGAGAGCTGGTATCGTTATCTTAAATATCGAGGGTAAGTTCCAAGTTATCGGACGGTTCCACATTTACTATCATACAAGAAAATTATAATCTATAGGGTTATAGATATCTTAATTATCGGTCAGTTCCCCATTTTCAGACACGTAAGAAAAAACGATATAATAATAATTATTTAATTTTTATATAGTTTTTTCTTACGTGTTTTAAAATGTGAAACTGACCGATAATTAAGAACCTACCCTTACTTGTTATTTAAATTATTACATACTTTCCTATATGATCGAAAAGATGTACCAGTGCAATAACTCGGAAGTTACCCGCATCCATTTAATTAGTCCACAGACGGGTGATTGGTAGACAGATGCTCTGTCTGTCTTTATTGTGTTTGAACAGGTAGACTGAGGGTAAACAGGGGGGGGGGGGGGAGAGAGTGTGCCCCCTAAAATAAACACTGTAGTCAACATTAAAGGGGGGGGGATGAGAAGGGGGGGGGGATGAGAGAAGGAGGGGAGGGGGTTCTAACTAGAGCATGTAAACACTACACGGTGAGTTTCTAAATTTCTTAATTATTTTAAGTAGGGTAAAATACAAGTTATCGAACAGTTTCATATTTCCGATCGGTAAAAAAATAATATAAGCAGTTGTTTTAATTGGTATCCATGATAAATACATTATATATAAGGTATCATAGATACCAGTTAAAATAATAAGTTAAAATGCTTAATATAAATATTTCTTTTATCAAATGAGGAACCGTTCGATAATTTACACTAAGCAATATATATATGAAAAAAACAATTTGTTTTTTATTATATTTTATAAAATTGATTAAAACATTTCTATAATAATCATATTTTATTTTTAGTCATGTATTGTAATAATAATTACCAAAAACTATTCATTCTCAGCAAAAGATACTGTTAAATAATAAATATTTTAATAATTTAATAACATATACTGTAACAATATAGTACAGTGAAATGAGGTGCAATTATCCGTAGATTTGTGTGTTCAGACTGTGAAGTATAGAATAAACTGGAGTATATATCATATATATTATGCGTATATATATATTATCAATACATTTTCTGGTACTATATTATTTCATCAATTTTGCACCAATGTTCATATAACTTTGAAACAATATGTATCATATATTAACCCAACGTTTAAACCAACTTTGGGGTAATTTTCCTACGACATTCAAGCAATGTTCAAGCAATGTTACGTCAACACACAACATCCTCTCAACATTGCACCTACTTCTGGTACAACATTCAGAAACTACACACAGAAAAAAGATTATCCATATCTAAAGGTCATCAATTTATTACGTGAGTTGGTTGGACTTTATTCATGTTTTCACGTGTGTTAAAACAACTATGACGTGGTGTGTCATCAAACATTAGTTAATTCAATTCATTTTATAGATTGAATCAACTTACTATGAGAGTTATAGTTAATTTTTTGTGAGTTTTAACGTATGTTGAAACAACTATGACAGAGTGTATTGTAGTAACTCACAAAGACTGTTAATCCAATGTATCTGGTGTATAAATTAACTTATTATGAGAGTTGACGCTACTTTTTTTAAGTTTAGGAATGAGTCAAAACGACTGTTTTGTTTTAACCCACGTCAGTTTAACTACTTTTAAGTAGTACCTGCAACTCACCACGTAGGTAGGCGCAAAAATAACCCATTCATATGAATCAAAACAAATTTGATTTGATTCAACTAATCCTTTCTCTGTGTGTATAACTGTACATTGAGTAACTACACTCAGTAACTACACTCAGTAACTACACTCAGTAACTACACTCCCATGCGTATTATTATTAATGTTATGGAATACTATATACCGGAAGACAAAAAAAGCTATTTATTTAGCCGAAGAAAAGCAACTAAATAATACCCACTGCAGGAAACGTTTTACCCAAATAGCACCTATAACTATTCATGTACAACAAATAACTATGCATATACAGCATATAAGTATATACAGTATGTAAGTATGATAGTTATTTAAAGCATCTATTGTTTTGTAAACAAGATATCATGGTTATGGAATGGAGAAAAAAATACATGAAAAGAGGCGGAAATGTAAAATATTACCATAGGGATAAAATGTTCTCAAAATTAGAAATGCAGTTTTATAAAAAAAATGAAAATATAAAAATAAACTACCTACAGGAATAAAAAATATTAAAATTCATAAAATATTTCAAAATATTTTCTTTAAATTAAAATAATATGTACCTAAAAATATGGTAAAAGAAATTTGTAATTAATTATATAATGGAAAAAATTATTAAAATTCATACAATGGGACCATTGAATGTTCCTATACGGGTTACAATCAAGTTAATTAATAATAGTGAACCTACATTAATAGAAATAGGAACTATCAATCATATCATGTAAAAAAGACAGATTGACACACTATTAAAAGTGTGTAGATAGTGTATATGTATGAGACACATTAATTACTACACACTTATGATATTAAAATTATTACTAAATGTGTAGCGGTGATACACTTTAGTCATCAAATTTTTATAGTTTTTATAGTAAAGGAATATAGTCAACACAAAACTATTACAAAATGGATCATTTTTTCTACAGAAATTAAAAAGTGTGTCAATATGACACACGCATGTCAAATATACTACGAACACATA
This sequence comes from Caprella mutica, assembly GCA_947561585.1. NCBI lineage: Eukaryota > Metazoa > Arthropoda > Malacostraca > Amphipoda > Caprellidae > Caprella > Caprella mutica. Next base: position 98,298 of record CANNZV010001436.1, on the reverse strand, counting down.
GATATAAATTTCTTTAGCAGTGATATTAGTTACTTCAAAAAGTTATATACAGCTTAATAAAGTACAAAATAATAAAGTAGAACAGTGCCATGTACTTCTGTGCCTGATAGTACACCTCTTTTTACCAGCTACACCCAATATATTAGCAATAATAATTAATTAGTTGTCCCTGACTCATCAGTATTTATTTCTATTTACCAGCTATAGACATTGCGGCAATGTTGCGGTGAGTACAGTACCGACATGAACTATGTGTACAGTGTACCATCATGCGAAGAAATACATGTACACTGTACTATCAAGAGAAAAACGGTCAAAAATATATAAGAGTTATTGGACGGCTCCAAATTTTCGATCATTCAACTTTGGTATCCAGGATACCAGAAGGTATCATGGATACCAACTAAAATGAATGTTAAATAAATAATATGATCGATAATGTGGAACTGTCCAATAACTCGGAATTTACCCTAAATTACAGAAGGATGATTAAATAGAGTCAATATTTTCCATATTTTAACTAGTCATTTTAATTTACTAATTTATTTATCTCTCTATTTAATTAGGCATTTTAGCGAGTGAAATAAACCAGTCGGTGAATTTACAATCGGCAGATCGTCTGTTATTGTCCATTACGGTAAATATTGATGGTATTTTATCGTAAAATATCATAATTTAAAACATTGAAGATTTTTCATCGGGAATGTCCGACGAAAGACGATGGATTGTTTTGAATGCATGATAAATTACTATTGTATTTTCGTCTAATAATTTATTGTCGTAGATAGATGATCTTCTTATCATCGATAATAATCACGATAGGCGATTATAATTTTGTAACTGGGAAGCTGTTATTTAAATGTAGTTGAAATCGCATTTCCCATTTAAAGGAAAAAATATGCATTTTCAGTCAGAAACAAATGGTACATGTAGAAAAAGAGACATAGGGACTAGGTTTGAAACACCCACATAGAACTACATAGGGAAACTTATGGTGGGGCCATAGAAGATTGAGTTATGGTGGGGCCATAGAAGATTGAGTTATGGTGGGGCCATAGAAGATTGAGTTATGGTGGAGCCATAGAAGATTGAGTTATGGTGGAGCCATAGAAGATTGAGTTATGGTGGAGCCATAGAAGATTGAGTTATGGTGGAGCCATAGAAGATTGAGTTATGGTGGAGCCATAGAAGATTGAGTTATGGTGGAGCCATAGAAGATTGAGTTATGGTGGAGCCATAGAAGATTGAGTTATGGTGGAGCCATAGAAGATTGAGTTATGGTGGGGCCATAGAAGATTGAGTTATGGTGGGGCCATAGAAGATTGAGTTATGGTGGAGCCATAGAAGATTGAGTAATGGTGGGACCATTGAAGATAGAGTTATGGTGGGGCCATAGAAGATTGAGTAATGGTGGGACCATAGAAGATTGAGTTATGGTGGGACCATAGAAGATTAAGAGTGGTCCTCTTCAGAATCTAATTTCAATTACCAGGTGTTAATTAAATACCTGATGATAATTACAATAGGTTATTAGTAAAAAAATATATATTAAAATGAATTCATTGTAGAGAGAGAGAGAAAAAAAAACTTAAATGCAAGAGATATAAAATTATAAGAAATTATAGAAATCAAGTTGTATAGTTTAATTAGATTTTATTCGTAATTACATTATATAGAATAAAAAGTTAGAAAAAATACGTGTTTTATCGTTGATTATTTTATTTTAATGTAATAATAAAATATTACTAAAGATATGTATACTAATATATAAATTACATGAGATAAATATAATGAAAGTAGCTTTTTATAGCAGATATAATACAGGAATTTACTATTAAGGAATATAGGAATGAATGTAAGAATGGGAAGCTTTTACGGCCTTCCTGTTGTAAAAAAATACCACAGAAAATGGAATAAATAGAATAAAATTTATAATATATAGCAAGCCAACAATAAAATGAAGCGTGCCCATGAAACGGAGTGTGCCCATGATAACATCATCAATGCCCACGATAAACTGACGATTACCCATGATACCATCAACGATGCCCACAGTCCACGATAAACTAACGATTGCCCACGATAAACTAACGAATGCCCATGATAAATGGAAGTTGCCCATGATAAACTGAAGATTGCCCATGATAAATGGAAGTTGCCCATGATAAACTGAAGATTACCCATGATAACATCAACGATACCCACGATAAACTAACGATTGCCCACGATAAACTAACGATTGCCCATGATAAATGGAAGTTGCCCATGATAAACTGAAGATTGCCCATGATAAATGGACGTTGCCCACGATAAACTCACGATTGCCCATGATAAATGGAAGTTGCCCATGATAAACTGAAGATTGCCCATGATAAATGGAAGTTGCCCATGATAAACTGAAGATTACCCATGATAACATCAACGATGCCCACGATAAACTAACGATTGCCCACGATAAACTAACGATTGCCCATGATAAATGGAAGTTGCCCATGATAAACTGAAGATTGCCCATGATAAATGGACGTTGCCCACGATAAACTAACGATTGCCCATGATAAATGGAAGTTGCCCATGATAAACTGAAGATTGCCCATGATAAATGGAAGTTGCCCATGATAAACTGAAGATTGCCCATGATAAATGGAAGTTGCCTACGATAAAGTAAAGATTACCCCCGATAAAGTGAAGAGTGCCCCCGATAAAGTGAAGAGTGCCCCCGATAAAGTGAAGAGTGCCCCCGATAAAGTGAAGAGTGCCCCCGATAAAGTAAAGAGTGCCCCCGATAAAGTAAAGAGTGCCCCCGATAACTCCACCATAACATGACTACAGGTGTGGGTGTTCCACAGCGTCAGACAGGTGTGTTATGGTCACCCTATTGTCTCTCCGTGAAATAGGAATACTGCTTAGGAATCTTAGGAACGCAAGAAACTCTTCACGCTCTTTCATCTAATTAAAATATAATAAACTATACCTGTAAGAAAGAATAAAGCACTGGTAGAGAGAATGGGAACTAATAGGCATATCCTTCCGGAAAATTAACACTTAAAACGGTTGCTTTTTTGTAGGGTCCACCAGGTTGTTATACAAGATGCTATGTACGTTGTACAATCGTGTTTGGGGTAGCCAGAGTTATCGTCAGGTTCCAAATTATAGATAAAAAGTATACAATTCTACATTTTAACTCGTTAATTTTATAAAAAAAAATCTTATATGTTCGAAAATGTGGAACTGTGCGATAACTCGGAACTTACAATGAGAAATCTTTATTTCAACTAAACCGTTTTATTATATTCTTTCAATATTACTAATATTTAATGCCGTTACTAATATTAAAGAATAACATCTGAATATTCACAAGTATTTAATCATTATAAATAATTTGTTCAAAATACTTTCAAATTATTGTAGGATTTCTCTGAAAAAAGTTAAATGAAGAGATTTTTGATAAAGTTATAGTGGGGCATTGGGAGACTAGTTTCAGTCTTCAGGGTCATGATAATCTCCTATGGCCCCACCATAGTACAATCTCCTATGGCCCCACCATAGTACAATCTCCTATGGCCCCACCATAGTTCAATCTCCTATGGCCCCACCATAGTACAATCTCCTATGGCCCCACCATAGTACAATCTCCTATGGCCCCACCATAGTTCGATCTCCTATGGCCCCACCATAGTTCAATCTCCTATGGCCCCACCATAGTTCAATCTCCTATGCCCCACCCTAGTACAATCTCCTATGGCCCCACCATAGTTCAATCTCCTATGGCCCCACCATAGTTCAATCTCCTATGGCCCCACCATAGTTCAATCTCCTATGCCCCCACCCTAGTTTTCAGTCTGGGTATTGTACAGGTACACTCTACCATGGCAGTCATATGAGACTGATGCAAAACAGAGTAAGTTGCACATGAGACAAACCACTCGGCTTACCACACACACGACACTGAACACATAACTACACACTGGGTACACACACAATTCAATTACACATAATCTAACTACACACTCGAAATACACACAACTCAACTACAGACTGGAAAATCATACACACTGGGTATACACAGCTACAAACACCTATACATACGTATACGTATGGAAAAGTGCATTTTTGATGATTATTTTACAGTTTACTAATATTTCCACAATATTAATAATTAATATTAATAATTAAAATATTAATAATTAAAATAATTAAATATTTTCCCTATACTTAAAAATATTGGAGTAAAAGTGGAGTCAGGGATAATAATTATTAGATAAATTGAACTACCATCAGTGAACATAAAACTGATGTAGTTAAAATGCCGTCATTTTTATGGCACGCGTACACTAGTTTCAATAATGAAGACACAACATGAAGCAAAATGTCTAATTAATTAATTTAGTAGGGGTTTAACGTCTGCTTTGGAACCAAAGCCAAAATTAAATACAAGGGATTCCAAGAAGCAGACAGACAGGAAAGTGGCTTCATGATTAAAAGTGTCTCCTAAAGGGACCAAAATGTAACAAGTGTAATGATTCATCTGTGTCTCCATAGCCATAAAATCTATATTGGTGAGCCGTATAAGGGCCATAAATGAGTCTATATCGCCTCTTATAAGGATCCGCATTTTATGGCTTGTAAACAGTGAAGTAAACCTCAGCACTAAACAAAAGACGATCGGGGTAATGAGACTTGCTATTATCGAAAAAAAAAAATAAACGGTAACATGAATCATCAAAAAAATTCAATCGAAAAAAAATTCGTAATAATTTTTTTTTTTTAATTCAACAAAATCTTATTTTTTTTCGACAATATAAATTATTTTTTTCTAATTTGTATATATAATTATGTAACATTTTATTGGTAAATATTAAGGATATGAGTAACCTAAATAACTATATCACAAATATATAAGACTATTAAAATAAATGATGCAATCCGTATATATACAACCACGTATATATTAGAATATTCATATTAGGTATTTTCTTGAAAAATGTGTACTATCCAACAATAAATAAAGTGTTCATAAAACTTTAATTTCGTTATTTACTATTTAAAGTCTAAAAACTTAATCGAAACGTTAGAAAAAAAAAATTATGATAAAATTTATTAGTCAGAGTATAATTTCTCGTACGGTACCTACCTACATTTTAAAAGAAAATTTCCAAGGGCCCACAAATATATGTTAATAAAATACAGATCATATCAATATAGGTGTAAGACAATGTTCCTAATTAAAGAAATTAGTGACACAGGACCACAAACACCAACTTAAAGGCATTCTTTATCTTAGATGGATAAGGGAGGTAATACCTAGTGAATAACTGACAGGTGAACACTAACTAGCTATATTGGTCTGAAAAAGAAGTACTGGCAAGTTAATTTGAATAGTAAACAAAAAATATAGAAATCATGTTTTAATAAGTAAAGTAGGGTAAGTTTACAGTTATCGGACAGTTCCATATTTTCGATCATGTTAGAGATTTTTTTTTAATTTATTAATTAACTTCGTATTTTAATTGGTATCCATGATACCTGCAGGTATCATGGATACCAATTAAAAAAACGAGTTGAATAAAAAATGAATATATTTTTCTCTTGACCGCAAATGAGGAACGGTTCGACAACTCGAAACTTTCCCTATAATAAAAATTAGTAATAATAATACTTCTAAAAACCCTAGAAATTTATTCTCAATATATCATTCAAAATTGGTTGATGTCTAATTCCCATTCAAGTCAACATTTACGTAATTATCTAATAAGAATAATATACATAGCTCAGTTCACGTGACTTTCTTCCACAAACTATGTACACAAGTTTCAGTTGAATAAGCTATGTGTTGTTTTCAATTACCCAGTATATTGTTGTTGTAGAGCTGATCAACTGGCAACACATTACCTATCACAACAAACCTAACTAGCTAGATGTGGTCACCAGCAACTTTATTGCTATAGTCACCCACAGTATTCGGGACATGGTGAATAGGTAGTATCAAAAAATGGTCGATTTATAAAGTATTTAGTATGTCCTTGATATAATTTGATTATTCTGATTTATCAGTCTGTAGAATCGATCTGTGGATCATCTTCAAGTTCTATAATTCAAATCGGTCATAGTGCTCGAAAATTTTATTTTGAAATACTGACCTGAATCTTTAATTAAGAAGATATTTCTATGTATATAATGAATTTAATTTGGTTTAATTTAATTTTGAGTTAGTATTTGATGTACTTCAATATTCATTCCAATTCACTGTATTTATATTTTTCCTAAAACGGATAAATCCATTTTCTGTGTGCTACATTTTACCTAGTTGAACACTGCATAAATTATCGAACTTTAAGCGAGTCTAGCCACACATTGGATCTGTCTGATCTGTTTTTATAGTTTTCCTATTAGGGATATTGCTAACTACATCTTCTGTATATTATTGTTTGCAAGTCAGAGCTTATCTCACCTGTAGTTCTTTGCAACAAAAACAAGGATGTAACAGAATTGTGATGTCTTTTCCTTTATCTTTGAAGTTAAAAGCTATACCTTTTTTATGGCTTTAATGGATTGACATTTCGTTGTTTAAATGATTTTGACTCTTGAATGATTTCGATGATATGATTTGAACTTTTATTTACTTTTTTTACTTGATGTCGAATAACTTTCTAATATTTTGAATTTTAATGAAATTAATGTTTTTATTCAATATATTTTGGTCATATTTTGCAATTATTAAAATTTACTAATATTTTTCTTGAATAATTTTTTTCCTTCAATACCTATTTTATAATCAAATATCCTTTATTTTTTCATTGAATATTTTAGAGATGAATTAATTTCTATTAAATTTAACTAGAATTTATATATAAATTGATCATTCTTCAGTTCAAATTCAATATTGGATACAGGGTTGACAAAAAATATTTAAAAAAATTAATAAAATTTATTACAATATTCTCTTTACATAATATACAATGATTTAAAATATAACACATCAACTATTTAGAGAAATTAAAATCACAACATTAGTTCATAAGAATGTACATATACTACACTATGTAAAAACAATAGTTAGAGAAATTGACTATTTAACTATTAATATATTGATCATTTCATAATATCGTCGATGGAGAAGCCAATTTTCTTCTTGGGGATATCCAATTTGTGGGATTCCGAAAGAAGGGACTGGATGTTGTAAGTAACTCGAGGTAGTAAAGCCGGGGAACTGTCAGTCAGACCCTTTGGGGACAATCCGGGGAAGATGGGGATCAGGGACACGTCCTTGGGGAGGCTTTTGGGTGTCTCAGGTACACTGTTTAGGGATTTGAAAGCCTCAAGTTGGAAAGAGGAGGGGAAAACGAGTGTGGAGCGATCGAAGATGTTTTTGCGTACTCTGATCGCTGCGGAATCTTGACATTTGTTTTCCTTCAGTTCTTCAGACTTGGAGTCAGTATTGTGAGGAAGGGACAGAAATTTAAGGGAATTAAAGGAGTTGTAAACAGGGGGAGTTGGGTAATTCGTTTGGTACTTGCTGGTACTATTCTTGACAGGACTAGTGGGCATACTTTGACTAATTTGTTCACTGGTATGTTGAGTCTTGTGTACCGCGAGTGTTCTATTCTGGCAGAAACCTTTACCGCACACGTTACACTTGAAAGGTTTCTCCTTGCTGTGGATATATTTGTGGTCACGCAAGTGGTCTTGCCTGCGGAAAGCCTTACCACAAATATCGCAAGGATATGGTCGCTCATCGGTATGGGTTCTCTCGTGGATTAGAAGGTTGTAGCTTTTAGTGAACTCCCTGTTGCAGTATTTGCAGATATGTCGTTTCTTAGGTCGGCACAGTCTGCCCCCGGGACTTAGAAGTAACTTTGTGATATCAGCTCCCCACGTCATGTTGTTGCTGCTGTAGCCGCCAGACATGAGGCTCGCTAAACGGGACTCCAAACCGGGGGAAACGTGTTTGGCGGCGGCTAGAAGAGAGAGTGGTGGAAGCATTGGCATGGACAAATGTGGTTTGGACTGCAGCCACGGTGTGAAAGAAGAGCTGGATGTGGATGGGGGAGACATCATTGGAGCCATACCAGGGAATGCCACTCCTGATGAGCTTGTGGGTGTTGAGGGTGGAGTCAGTATACCTGAAAAAAAGGAGAACCAATTTAGAATACAATCCAAACTTTGACAAATTCCAACATTTAGCTACTAATCAAAATTTTAAGATAACTATTTGGTAACTTAACTCTAAAATCAATGCTACTACACCTAATTGTGTTTAAATATATATTCCGAGAACGGAAAAATTTATTAAAATTAACATGGCATTAAAATAATGATTTAGAAATATCACTAATTTCAGAATCTCACCTGCACTGTCCCTGTCGAAAGACCTGCAACTCAAAGGAGACATCGATGCCATTTGGGTAGTTTCTAGCACACTGTAACAACTCTGGTAGTCTGTAAAAGCTCTAGTGGTCTGTATGAGTTCTAGGAGGAGTCACGTGGAAGCTTCTAGTACGACACTGCCAAGACAGTGCTTGTAAGATACTGTTCACTACTTCTATTCGGAGGCAGGCGGCAACCCGCGTACCTACTCAGGTGGAAGTGGGCGGACCCTTTCGATGCCTGCCAGAGGTCACCACATTAAAACACAAACTGATTTTCAGGAGGATGTATAAGGGGGCATTCTGTTTCACTACATTACGGATGTTATTTGCGCGTAATACTTGTAAGAGTTTACCATGAATTGATTTAGTAAGGCTACTACATGAGGGATGGTCTTAAATGTCATAGACTGTCATCATAGCTACAATCGCATTTACTAATTAGGGCCAATTAGAGGTGGGTATGAATATCAATGAGTTGCAAAATGAGTTTGAATATTGCTAGGCGGAGCTACTAAGGAATTATACAGTGTTCACAACCCACTGGCGAAGTGTATTGTAAATACAGGGAGTTTCCTTAGCAACTTACCTAAATTTAATATCAATATTCTCGGACAGAGTACATAAATTCTAATGAATTCTATAGGTAGGGTAATCAGTATTCTAATAGAAAGTCAACTTTAACAATAAAAAAATGTGTAACAAATTCACAGACGTAAGAGATAACTATTCTTGTTCTTCCCATTTCCTTTTGCGGTTGAACTTGAATAACGAATATATGATGCGTAAAAAAATTCATAGAAGAAACAACTAAATTGATTATACTTAAGATAGGGTGAGTTCCGAGTTATCGGACGGTTTCACGTTATCGATCATAAGAAAAAGTATATAATAAATATTCAAACTCTTTAATTGAATAATTATTTACTTTTTTCTCATAAAATCGAATAAGTGGAACCGTCCGATCACCAGAATTTACTTCATAAATTAACTCTTGAAATAGGAGTAAATAGTAGAATAGTGTTTTTTATTTTCTGTTAATTATAGATATGGTGTTCTGAACAGTTTAACTTAAAGGTGGGAATCCTTCAGGATGGAAATCTCTCGTAATTAATGCACACACGATTCTAAGCCTAATAACAGATCGGTGAGGAGGATCGTGAGGCCCAAACAACCTGGCACCAGTGGGGTATATTGGTGGGTATATTGGTAGGTATATCAGGGGTATATCGGTATATTGGTGGGTATATTGGTGGGTATATTGGTAGGTATATCAGGGGTATATCGGTATATTGGTATAGTATGGGGGTATACCTACCAGAGGTATATCGGTATATTGGTGGGTATATCAGTATAGTATGGTCGGTAGATCAGAGGTATATCGATATAGTATGGGGGTATATTGCTACGTATATCGGTATATTAAGTATATTAAGTATATTTTTTATAGCATGAGGTATATCGGTATAGGATATAGGCATTATAGGGCTATATATACCAAAAAATATACCATTTTAAGTAAAACATACGATATAAGATAAGAGGTATATAAGGTTTAAATAAATGGGGCTATTTGAACACACTGCTTTTGGAGCCAATGAGAATTTCATACCCAAAATATATATCTCAATTGAGAAAGCAAATAATAATTCATTTTACATGATGGTTCATAATTAATTGAAGTTTCAGCGCACTCATATTTCACAGCAGAATCCAAATTCCCGAAACAATAATTTGTTATTATTTTCAGACGTAAGAATTCGTTGGTTAATTCCTCCTGACCGCAGAATTGTTGGCGTGAGAAGCACCCATCGGGGGGCCAAACCTGAGGGAAATCTGAGGGGAAACTGACACGCAGCTTGGGAAAACCTGTGGCTAATTTGTAGCTCTGTGGTGAGAGTATTCGATAGCTTATCATTCAGCGTACAGCAAAAAATATATCTGTATGAGATTGTAGGTGAGATGCAGAAGGAAAATATTAAAATATAAAAGATGCATTAAAGGTCCCCTCCACGCATTTTTTAAATTCTTTTAGTAAATGGGGAATCACTCTTCTGGAAGCCCTCATGAAATTAGATAGTAGATTTTTGATTTTATTCGTTTTTAAAGATTTTTAAAATTCAAAACTCTACAATGACTGTTTTACTTCTTCCGACTTGCTAACTTTCAGTCTGAAGAAAAAGAATGTTCACTAGGTAAGTATTTTCAATATATTATTAAATATTCGTGTAAAGGTACAAAGTTTATAAAATTCAAATTTGAAATCAAAACAAAGAGTGTACAATCTTTTTCTTCAGCGTCAGGTTAGTGTTTCGTACTATTGTTGCACAAAAAGTATTAAAAAATTCAAAACCAAATACAAAAATTTATACCTAACTGAATTTTATGCTGTTTGCAGAATAATGATCCTAGACCTTATATATGTAGCTCTGTAATATTAAAAATTAAATATTCGATCCTTGTATTCGACTAAGTTCAGAATCATCGGACAGTTACACATTCCGAACATATAAATAAATATACAATAGAAGTTAATTAATTATTATTTTAGGTACACTTTTTTTCTTACAGCATCGAAAATGTGAAACTGCCTGAAAAGCGGAAACTTACCTGAATAATAGCATGTTAACACGGCAAACATTTCTATAAAAGATAATTTGGTTTATGACTAAACCCAACTTAATCTACTATGGCCCCACCATAACTTAATCTTCTATGGCCCCACCATAACTTAATCTTTTAAGCCCCACCATAACTTAATCTTCTAAGCCCCACCATAACTTAATCTTCTATGGCCCCACCATAACTTTCTATCTAGGATATAAGAATAAATGTTTATATCATGAAAAATAACTTCAATCGTTTAGATTCTTTTTAATTATTGATTAGCTTCAGAATATCCAATCTAGAGTTGTGACAGTATGCTTTATAAAACATAGATACTAAGAATATCATAGACGAAATGAAATGGTATCGAATACTATATACCGCTGGTGTAGAACCATTCAATACTCTTTAATTATATGTAATATTTTCAGGATTTATGGTTTCAAAAGCATATTGTCACAACCCTAGTGCTATAGCTATCCACCCCCTGCTTTAGTTTATCAATCATCACAGTGACTGTGACTGTCTCAGAGACCCACTACAGGGACTCATGCCGTAGAATGTTAAGAATGTAGAATTAACTGAAAAAGTGTTAGTGGATATTAGATACATTGGGATTCCATGAATAACAAACAGATTGGTGGAAGAAAACAAAAAGGCATCATGTTATAGCAACCAAGCCGCCTACTACGACCAAACACTACAGAAAGTCTATTTTAAAATACCTGGATGGTAGATCTTTTTGGTGATTTTATTGTATGATTTATTTTGATTTATTGTGAATATTTGGTTTATTGTAACTAAAATATTGTTAATGTTTGATTTATTGTAACTTTAATAGAAACAATAAAGTATATAATGTTAACTAAAGAAAAGAGGGTATGACGTAGAGGGTAATGGATTTTAATTAAAAACTTTCCCCGTTTGACAAGGGTCACACTAGCCTTACACTTGCTGTGAGAGTAAAACAACTTACAAAGGGGAAAATATGTTGTGGGAGGGGAGATGGTGGGGTAATGGAAGATTTTAAGAGGGGGACACCTCTTAATCTTCTATGGCCCCATCATAACTTCATATTTGGGGAGGATATGAACAAATAAATATTAAAGATGCAGAAACTATTAATTAAGAGTAAATATTTTTGTAATTATTTAATTTGTAATTAATTATTTTAGTAGGGGTTTCGCTGGCATCAAAAGGAAATTGAATACAAGGGACTGGAAGAAGAAATTTTTTACAAATTTTTTTCAAAAAATATATTAATGTTAAATAATTACAACTGAATATATGTGAGCATATCCAAGTTATGGTGGGGCCATAGAAGATTATGTGGGGTTCCATCTTACTCTTTTATGGCCCAACCAAAATTTCATCTCTGGGTCTAAGAAATTTCAACATCCCCAGTTTTTTTTAAATAATTTGACAGAGGATTAATAAAATACCTAACGAATATAGTGATTAAAGTACTATAGGATGTATAGTGACTAGCTATATCATAGGATACATAGCATGTAGGATATCAGAGCTATCCTACCCATCAGAGGATGGTGTTCCTGAGTTTTATGAGGCGTGAGTCCCTAAGTAAAACCTAGAAGACAATGCTATTGTTTTTGGTGCCATGCTGTTAAATAGTTCACTGCACGGGCCCTTTAGCTGTAGAACATATAGAGATATAAGAGATGAATTGGGCAGTGAAAAGTATAGGGGTGTTGTAGAATTATTCTATTGAAAAAAATAATATAGAATGATAATTCAAATAGTAACATAGGGGTGAGGTCTAAGTTTTCGAACAGTTTCCAATTCTCGAGCATATAAAATAAAATTAGTGTATAATTAATAATTATATACTAATTTTGTATCCATGATACCTGCAGGTATCATGAATACCAATTAAAATAAGGTAAATAATAATATTTATACAAGTTTAATTATATGATCGAAAATGTGGAACTGTCCAATAACTTGGAACTCACCCTAGAATGGTATTGATTAAAAAAAAATGATTTTTTTTTCATATTATAATTTTAACAAAATTTTATAATTTATAATAATAAATATAATTGGATCTATTTTTTAAATCATTTTAAGAAATCAAAAAGAAATTCGTTCTTCCAAAAAAAATCAAGTGAAAGGAAAGATTTTAATTTTCAAAGAAAGTGTTTATCAATTTTGAGGAATTATTTCAGTTGGGGTGGAAATGTTGGTGTCAAAGGTTATACAAACAGAAGAAAACAAAGACAAACTGTGTAAACGTTACATTGGCACTCATTTTGTGGGGGTATTTTAAAGTATGCTGTGATATATTTTAGAGCTGTTAGTAAAGCAGATGACAAATTGAAACAATGAAAAATAGCTAGATATAAAAATTAATTTAAAAAATATAAAAAGTTTAAAAATTGAAGAATTATGGTGGTTACACGAAGGCGCCTTCAAAAGACACGGTACACGAAGGCGCCTTCAAAAGACACGTTACACGAAGGCGCCTTCAAAAGACACGGTACACGAAGGTGCCTTCAAAAGACACGGTACACGAAGGCGCCTTCAAAAGACACGTTACACGAAGGCGCCTTCAAAAGACACGGTACACGAAGGCGCCTTCAAAAGACACGGTACACGAAGGCGCCTTCAAAAGACACGGTACACGAAGGCGCCTTCAAAAGACACGGTACACGAAGGCGCCTTCAAAAGACACGGTACACGAAGGCGCCTTCAAAAGACACGGTACACGAAGGCGCCTTCAAAAGACACGGTACACGAAGGCGCCTTCAGAAGACACGGTACACGAAGGCGCCTTCAAAAGACACGTTACACGAAGGCGCCTTCAGAAGACACGGTACACGAAGGCGCCTTCAGAAGACACGGTACACGAAGGCGCCTTCAGAAGACACGGTACACGAAGGCGCCTTCAAAAGACACGGTACACGAAGGCGCCTTCAAAAGACACGGTACACGAAGGCGCCTTCAAAAGACACGGTACACGAAGGCGCCTTCAAAAGACACGGTACACGAAGGCGCCTTCAAAAGACACGGTACACGAAGGCGCCTTCAAAAGACACGGTACACGAAGGCGCCTTCAAAAGACACGGTACACGAAGGCGCCTTCAAAAGACACGGTACACGAAGGCGCCTTCAAAAGACACGGTACACGAAAGCGCCTTCAAAAGACACGGTACACGAAGGCGCCTTCAAAAGACACGGTACACGAAGGCGCCTTCTAAAGACACGGTACACGAAGGCGCCTTCAAAAGACACGGTACACGAAGGCGCCTTCTAAAGACACGGTACACGAAGGCGCCTTCAAAAGACACGGTACACGAAGGCGCCTTCAAAATACACGGTACACGAAGGCGCCTTCAGAAGACACGGTACACGAAGGCGCCTTCAGAAGACACGGTACACGAAGGCGCCTTCAGAAGACACGGTACACGAAGGCGCCTTCAGAAGACACGGTACACGAAGGCGCCTTCAGAAGACACGGTACACGAAGGCGCCTTCAAAAGACACGGTACACGAAGGCGCCTTCAAAAGACACGGTACACGAAGGCGCCTTCAAAAGACACGGTACACGAAGGCGCCTTCAAAAGACACGGTACACGAAGGCGCCTTCAAAAGACACGGTACACGAAGGCGCCTTCAAAAGACACGGTACACGAAAGCGCCTTCAAAAGACACGGTACACGAAGGCGCCTTCAAAAGACACGGTACACGAAGGCGCCTTCTAAAGACACGGTACACGAAGGCGCCTTCTAAAGACACGGTACACGAAGGCGCCTTCAAAAGACACGGTACACGAAGGCGCCTTCTAAAGACACGGTACACGAAGGCGCCTTCAAAAGACACGGTACACGAAGGCGCCTTCAAAATACACGGTACACGAAGGCGCCTTCAGAAGACACGGTACACGAAGGCGCCTTCAGAAGACACGGTACACGAAGGCGCCTTCAGAAGACACGGTACACGAAGGCGCCTTCAGAAGACACGGTACACGAAGGCGCCTTCAGAAGACACGGTACACGAAGGCGCCTTCAAAAGACACGGTACACGAAGGCGCCTTCAAAAGACACGGTACACGAAGGCGCCTTCAAAAGACACGGTACACGAAGGCGCCTTCAAAAGACACGGTACACGAAGGCGCCTTCAGAAGACACGGTACACGAAGGCGCCTTCAGAAGACACGGTACACGAAGGCGCCTTCAAAAGACACGGTACACGAAGGCGCCTTCAAAAGACACGGTACACGAAGGCGCCTTCAGAAGACACGTTACACGAAGGCGCCTTCAATAGACACGTTACACGAAGGCGCCTTCAGAAGACACGGTACACGAAGGCGCCTTCAAAAGACACGGTACACGAAGGCGACTTCATAAGACACGTTACACGAAGGCGCTTTCAGAAGATACTTTACACGAAGGCGCCTTCAGAAGACATGTTACACGAAGGCGCCTTCAGAAGGTTCCTATTTCCCTGGAGACTTCAAATCTGAGGACGAAATTCACGTCTCCCCATTGACTCGTTAGAACATTCCTAAAAAGATTGATGGAACTGCTAAAAAAAAGACGTGAATTCCTAAACTATAAATTTAAAAAATAAATTCCTAAACAATAAAAAATAAAAAAAATATTAGGATCTAAACTTTTTTAAATATAATACTTATAAACTCAAATTTAAAAATATAAAATTTCTAAAACTTAAATTAAAAAAGAAAGATTTTTATATTAATTGATCCCATGTTCTATATATCACCATTTAAATATGGAATATTCAATTGAAGTATATATTAAACAATTCATAATGTACATTTACATAATTTGAATTTTATATACATCTTAATCATTATTGAATCTTAAAATGATAATTCTGAAACAACGTAAAAGCAATACACAGGTTTCAAAATAAAATACTATTTCATTGCAATAAAATAGAATGCCATTACATAAAAAAAATTACACAAGTAATAAAATTATTTAAAGTAACATTTCATTACTATAATACTTGTACTATAGTAACTTTTGTACAAACCAAACATATACAATTAACATATAAAAAAAATTACAATTACAGATATTCGAATTCCGAATATTCGTATTCCAAATATTCGAATTCCCATTTCAAAGATTACAATTCCAAATATTCCAATTCCCAATGCAAAGATTCCAATTCCAAATATTGCAATTCCAAATTCAAAGATTCCAATTCCAAATATTGCAATTCCTCTTCAGTACCACCCCCCGCAGTTCTCCCCATCACTCATGTTCACAGTAGCAAATGAAGTCATCAAATGGAAGTCCTAGCTCCTCCACACTCCATTCATATCACTTACAGACCAATAAACACTCCAAATGGAATAACTCCATCTCTAATTCCATTACTTTTCCACAGGATTCTCTAAACGTTTAGACCAATCGTAGCATAACCCATAATCTACACCTATAAATTCATCCCAAAGCAACTATACATCAAACCCTACCTACTACCCTTCCACTACAAAAACACGAGTGTTTGGATCTAATTGGACTGATTTCAGGTACAAAAACCCTAAGTAATAACATAAATTTAAAGTTTATTACATAACTACTCATGTTCGATTTAGGCAAATTATTCAAATGGTTGGAATAGGCATAATATAAAGGGAAAAGGATCACGATCTGAAGATCGTAAATCTTAAAACCTTCCAATTTTAACGCATTGATTTATTCCATAGATCTATCATCAATAGATCTGACAATCAATATGTATATATACATTAGTTTTATCAATAAAAAAAATATCTTCACACGCTTTATATTTCACATAAACAGAATACTTTAGCTAAACGTATATTTATAACTAATTCAAACAAATACAGTTCTACTATTTAATTACAGACGCTTCTTGAAAATGCTTTTGCTACTTAAATCCATGTTTATTTCAAACTTTATAATTAACTTAGAGCAGGTAAGTATCTAAAATTGTACACAGGTACTAAGTCTTCAAATAAATACATGGGTAAGGCAATGATGAATAGACAACCGTGATCAGTACACTGTAACTCTGACAGCTATCAGCATACTTACTTGAATTGGTAGGAAATTGCCTGTGTTGAATATAGGGATGGTAATTACATCTAAAGATGGTAATATGTTGGTGAAGGGGCGGTATGAACGGCTTTGAAGAATACGAGTCTCTATCACCTGTTTTGAAACTAGAAAGTGTAGAATACATTTTAAAAATATGTGATATGGTATACAGGATATAATCTTCAGTATCTTAGATACAGTCTAAATATTATGATATCGTACTGGATACACATAATCTTCAGTATCTTAGATACAGTCTAAATATTATGATATCGTACTGGATACGCATAATCTTATGAATCTTAGATACAGTCTATAGATGTATAGTAGAACTATATGCTTAAATTTAAATATATCTCGTTACACATCCAATAACTAATTAACTTCAAATCAATGTAACTCGAACACATTTCTATTCAGTAAATAAAAAGGAAAAAACTGGTGAGAATCCTTCCCTAACTCTACTAAACTATAACAGATTTATTAACTCTAGCATAGATATTATACGAAGATCTCACGAATCCATTCTTAGACAAGTAGTAGGTATTACTTTAAGTGTTTCTGCAAGATTAGGGCCCTGTACTTATGCCCCAATACGTCTGTAGGTAGATGTACAGTGCTGGTAATTGGAGGTGTTCTTCTGAACAACATTAGAATAACAGATGAAGTTATAGTTAGCTTTGTAATGTGACTACTGTTAGTTTGACTTGTGATTGATGAAGACCAGCGAAAGAGATAGTTGAGTATTCTGAAGTTCGAGAACTATATTCTAGGTAATTTTTTCTTGGATATTAACGGTGGGGTGAATAGTTATTTTATTTCGTAACATGTTTTCAGCGTTTTAATTGACTGCAGGAGCGTCAAGGGACATATCATGTTTCGTAATCTTCTGAAACAATAAGCCAAGATGGAGTCTCTCCGTTCTAATCTGCAGAACAATTCATCAGAACTAACACTCACATTTCTAGTTGAAAAGTTTAAAGTATTAGACAAGAGCAAGCCATTACTTACCGGTTGACAGATGAACTCAAACTTAATCAAACCCTGCAGTATTTCACCACAAGAGCGTGACCAAAACTAAACTAGCACCGTCAGTTGGAGGAGTGTCAGTTAACGCGAAAGACCATTCCTAATGAAAATTAAATTTTAATATAATATATTTAGGATACACGTTATTACGTATCATAGATACAGAATTTAATCAAATCTAGAATAAAGATTATTCCGTATCAAAGATACAAGAGACATCAAAGAAGTAGTCGTAAAGGAAAGTGGCTTCAAACTTACCCCCATTCTGTGACAATATGGTTGCAGTAGAAAATAAGTCGCAAATGTAGGAAACTTTTAAGTTTTCCTTAGCTTCGAGACAATGGAAAAACGTTAGAAGATTTAGCAACCGTAGCGTGTCCGTGAGTTCTCAAATTACTCTGTCCAGTCCACTTTTTAGGGAAGGGGAGGTTTGTTTTTAAAACAATACTTCTAATGGCTTGTGTATTGTTAAAAGTGAAGCAGGGTGACCCAAGGGGATACAACTCGAGTACATGTTTAGGATTACCTTCAAAAAACAAACTGTAGCATATTTTCATAATTTAGATTGACAGGTGGTTGAACCTGACGGATAATTTATAAATCTAAATTCGGAGATCATTCAGCGAGGGGTGGTTTAATGTATTGAAATGAAATTCCCATGATTTACAGAATTTAATAACCGATCTTCACTTTCTTAGATCTATTGATCTGCAAGCTTTCATATAGTATATCTAGCATAATAAGTATGAACTAGTTTTGGTGACATTTAAGGTGAACTAGTTGATTATAAAATGACTCCAATAAATAATTGAGGTTTTTATGATGATTTGGGTTTTCAGAGTGGAAGAATTTCCTAGAATATCTGCAAATGAAACTTCCTGCACTATTTCGTTACTAGTTTCCTAGTTTTCGAGACCTAATGTTCTCAATTTCAGAAGCATCGGAAGTAGATTTGAAACTGGTCAGCGGGAGTCTGAAATTTCACTGTCAGTTTCACTACAGACATTTTAGAAACATGTTTGTAATTGTATGGATAGAAAAGTACAAATCAAATTATTATATATTATAGACCTAATAAGCTAAATGGTTGTAATTTCTCTTATCATTAGTTGAATTCGAATCAATATCCAAATATTATAGTGAACTATAAAACCGAATATTCGACTATTATAACATGAATTGATACATTGTATTTTATATAAATAATATAAATTCAATAATTTCTTGCCAATTCTCAAATTAAGCCGTAAGTTTTGAAATCTAATTTATTTAACTAATCTTAGTGGAAGTCCTTCAAACAAGCCTGTGGTTTAAAAAATCAACCCAATACCTCTAAACATATTACGGTATCAGCCGTTACCAATACCTCATCCGAATACCTCCAATATATTACCCGTTACCAATACCTCTTCAATTCAATACCCTATTGTGTTACCCGTTACCAAAACCTCCTTATTCGAATACCTCCAATATATTACCCGTTAGCAATACCTCTTCAATTCAATACTCTATTGTGTTACCAGTTACCAATTCCTCCCTATCCGAATACCTCCAATATATTACCCGTTACCAATACCTCTTCAATTCAATACCCTATTGTGTTACCCGTTACCAATTCCTCCTCACCCGAATACCTCCAAGACATTACCCGTTACCAATTCCTCCCCATCCGAATTCCACGGTTCGAATACCCATATTTATGTGTTGGTTCTAGTGGTCTAGCTTCTCACAACAAGGCTTGCCACCTGTGGCTCAAGAATCCAAACACTGTCTTTACCTCTGACTACAATGGGAGACATCGGCTAGAGGGATAGAAAGGACAAATATTTGGACTGTTGTGGGGGAGGAGATTGATTGAGAAACACACTAATTGAATAATTTGACACAACAGTTTGATAAATGATTTGACACAACTGTTTAATCAGTAGTGTTGTGACAATATGCGTTTATCATAGATCTTATGAATATCACAAACGAAATGAAATGGTATCGAATACTATATACCGCTGGTGTAGAACCATTCAATACTCTTTAATTCTTTCCGTCTATAATATTTTCAGGATATATGATTTTAAACACATATTGTCACAACCCTATTAATCAGTAATTTCATATTATAATTAGTATAAATTTTTTTTCGAAAAAGTGGAAACGTTCAATAACTTGGAACTTAACTGTTTTTTTATTTATAATATTTTTACTAACGAATTTGAAATAAAAGTAAATTAAATTTACGATTCAAATATAAATCTATTTTTGAGTAATCACATTGAATGAGAAAAGCGTATTACAATAATTAGGAAACTAGATTATGTGATCTCGGTAGAGCGCATACCTTCGCCTCCGCTTTGACTTGATCTCTCCCAAAACTTAAGTAACTGCTAACTGGATAATAACCAATCGTCCCACGAAGTTTCATGCAATAATGATAACTGCAGGTATCATGGATATCAACTAAAATAAAAATTCTTGGATAATTGTTTTTACTCAACCAATCCTAATGAATTAATTATTTTTGTATTGTTTTTTCTTATATGACCGAAGATGTGAAACTGACCGATAATTCGTAACTTACCCTAGTTGATATTATTTTGAGCTCTAACTGCCAAATCCATTTCATTACAAAAATTAAGTAACTCAGAGATAACAGAAAAGAATATATATCAAGTAGCTTCCAATGAATTATTATCTTTTTGTACAACAATTAAAAATAATGACAATGAATTAATGTATATAATAATTAACAATAAAATGGTAGCTAATAATAATTATTATTTTGTAAATAACACAAACAATTAAAATCTTATTCATTTTCAATATTTTATTTATTGTAACTCAGAAATTGTGTTTAATTTCAGATTTGACAAAAACCCGAAATAGAAACTTCTTCATCGAGATAATGATACCCTGATTCTGGGGTAATTTTTGACACACATAGGGAATTTCAAGGTTCTAGGGAAATTCGATGTCGGAAAATTCGGTCTCGTTTCACAATGATTTTATTAAAGAACAGTAACAGAAAAAGTTGAAATTACGAGTACTAAAATGTGTAGTGTATTTATTATAAGCGGATAACATCATTAACTGTTATACAATGATACGTGACATTGGTAATTTGGACTTGTTTGGACATTTACTTACATGAGATTTGAGCGGAAATTTCGGTCTGTGGTAAAAAATAAAAACTTATCAATTAGATGCCAGGTCATTAAACAATCATGAGGTGTGCAGTACAACAAACTATCGCACACAACAACTACATACCGGCTATTTATTTTGAGA
This sequence comes from Caprella mutica, assembly GCA_947561585.1. NCBI lineage: Eukaryota > Metazoa > Arthropoda > Malacostraca > Amphipoda > Caprellidae > Caprella > Caprella mutica. Next base: position 76,958 of record CANNZV010001436.1, on the reverse strand, counting down.
TTATTAAAGTAATCTACAGACATTCAGAGACCGAAATTTCCGATACCGAAATTCACATTAAGCAAACATTGTTTCACGTAAATCTTGTGTTTTGAAAGTTTTAAAAGGACTACTACCTAGATATTCACAAGTACTTACATTCCTAGTGGAATATTAAGCATAACAAATCCTATTACCTATTATAATGTTATTTAATGTACAATAATTGTGTCTGTCTCCAGCTTCAATTCAGATCTGACACCTCATCTGAAGAGAGAAAAAATTAACTAATTTTGAAAACTAAGCAGCTTTGATAAATTAGGTTTTCGTGAAAACGTTTGTTGTATGTGAAATGCCCTATGCATGTCAAAAATTACCCTAGAATGTCAATATCACGCTACCGAAACTTTTTTGGACATTTTGTTATCCCTGAAAAACGTTTTATTTTTTTTCATGCAAGCTGTCAAATTATAACGGATCTGAAAGAAACACCCTGTTTGATTTATTTTCACTAAATTTCACTTCATCGCTACTCTGACAGCAGGAAGTAAATCATTGAAGACTGAAGAACCCTACAGGTGGTGACACTGGGGTTGAGATGGTGATGCAATGGGGTTAGACAGATGATGAAACAAATAGGGTTAGACAGATGATGAAACAAATAGGGTTAGACAGATGATGAAACAAATAGGGTTAGACAGATGATGAAACAAATAGGGTTAGGCAGATGATGAAACAAATAGGGTTAGACAGATGATGAAACAAATAGTGTTAGACAGATGATGAAACAAATAGGGTTAGACAGATGATGAAACAAATAGGGTTAGACAGATGATGAAACAAATAGGGTTAGACAGATGATGAAACAAATAGGGTTAGACAGATGATGAAACAAATAGGGTTAGACAGATGATGAAACAAATAGGGTTAGACAGATGATGAAACAAATAGGGTTAGACAGATGGAGGGTCACAAAGTGGATAATCCTATAAATCTGTCACCGAAAAGGTTCATTGTTATCCGGTGTGGATGACGGCAACAAACACTTCCTATAAAACAAAACTGATGATTGAAGAACTGAATTCGATACGCTTCAGCCAGTGCATGGTAAAATAAATGACGATAAGTGATTTCAAACTTCGATGATGATTATATATTGATTATCTTTTCTCATTTGGGTATGTATAATATATAATAAAAACAGGAAAGAGTTTCAGTAAAATTAACATTATTTAAAAGTTAACAATAAGTCGGATTCCATGACAATATACAAGTTACAATAAATCAAAATACGACTGAAATAAGCAATCTATCTATATCCAATTTCGTTTTTCTAACATATCTTTCTCTCATTTTTTTTCTAGTTTAGAAGTTTAATAGACTATATAATGTGAAGGTCCAAGGGTCCATACCACACATGAACATCTAATATCACTTTTTAGGCATTGACTGCGAAATGATGTGCCTAACGTACCAAACCAGTTACTGCAGTAGAGATATAAGTACATAGTGCCATGTGGCTAGGGGCACAGCGTGAATGAGGCAAACTAAGCATGAACACGCTGCCTCATGCTGATACATGCTGCCATGTCTCATGCTGATACATGCTGTCATGCCTCATGCTGATACATGCTGCTATGTCTCATTCTGATACACACTGCCATGTCTCATTCTGATACACACTGCCATGTCTCATTCTGATACACACTGCCATGTCTCATTCTGATACCAATCCAATATCATTACCCAGCTAATACCAATGCATTACCGTTACCAAGCTAATACCATTACCACAGTGTTCAGTAACTAGTATCACGATATGCTAGGCCATTACATGGACAATCTGAGCCACAAATCTACAGAGGAGAATAAAAATGGAAGATAAAGAGAATAATTGGTACGCATGCGCAGGGCTGCCAATATCACTTGGCTGTGTACCGTGTCCGACAATTAGGTACCATATGATTAATGGATGGGGTGAAGCTGTCATTTCAAATAACTCGTCAGTAATTGTTAAACTGGGGAAACATTTAAAATGTCATTGAAATTAAACAACTTAACCCGAAAAGTGGTAAGATAAGATGGAAAATTTAGGATTTTTATGTCGTTAGGTAATCAGTGAATCTTGATTTTAAAAAAAGTTACAAAATATCCTGCACTCCGCATGGCAAAAATGTTCCTACATTTTAGTTGCGAACAATTCTGAACAACTACCAAATAATAATCCTCAAGCGTGGTGAAAAAATGTGTAATTGAGCGCGACGTTATGGTATATATTTTTCTTTTGTAATTTAGATTTGTTGTTGTTTAGCTGCTAGGTTTCGGGTGGAGGGAGATATGGGTAACTGTTAGTATGCTAGAGATTTCCTGAGCCCCAGGCAATCGTGTGCTATATGCCACAGACAACAACAGCAAGAAAGAGAAGAGCAGATAGGGCACGAGTTGGAACTCATTAGCATCCACTATACTAATTTATAGTTGCACTTTCATCCGGTGAACCCATGATAGCTACTATATCCAGTGTCCTGATCATAATCAGTAATGTAGAAGAGGTTCAACATGTCAATCAGTAAAAGTGGTATCATTAAAATATATACGAGGGAATTAGGTTATGCAGTCAGACATGGAACTTGTCATTATTCGGTGGAAATTCTAATGAATGCAGAACAGCTACTCCGTGAATGCAGTCACTTAGAAATTAATGTGGCGAAAAAGGACAACGGTGGCAGCACACCGGATGGAAGAGGAAAATGAAGAGGTGATAGTAAATGAAGTCTACCTAACACAAAATTCTAAGACCTCGTAGTTGAAGAGAATAAGTCTAGCGCTATCCTCTAAAACTGCAAGAACATTAAAAACTAACGAACCTAAAATTAAAAAGGAAAATTAAATATTTTTCAGAAGCTCCTGATTTTTGCTCTTGGACAATTTTTTAAATCTTTATTGACTCAATAATATTAAATACTAACCCTAAGATTCAGCAATAATGGTGCTATGTATTGAAAAGAGAGAATTGTTGACAATTCCTTCCAACCAGCAACATTTAGTGAGAATCAAAGTAAGATAATAAAGAAAAGAATAGGGTTATCACCAAAGATCCATGTTCTTGAGATAATCAGAACCTTCCTTACTTTTAGCTTTGAAAAATTTCACCAACAACTCCATTTGTCGGACGATAAGACCTTCTTTACGAGCAGAGACAATGGTTTTATCAAGTGACTTACGGCAACATAAATAAGACTGGATACACTCCATAAAGTTCCAGCGGTGAGCCGTGGCTATCTCCAGTCGGAAGTGATTATCCGATTGGAAATATTGGTGTCAGGATTTAGCAAGAACACGATGCGCCACCTGCTAACTGCCTTTTAGAAGATACTTTCTAAAAGATCTAGGTTTTTATTGGACACTTATATTCTTAATATTTGGTTTAGGTACACCGTAGGTAGGTAGGTAGTTTGAATGGCTCATTATTTAGATATCTATGCAAGTACTGAGAACACTAATTGTCTATCCAACCTTATCACAGAAAGCTTTTTAAAGCTACTAGATAACACAGAACCTGTTCTGAATGCTTTTTAAATGTTTTCTGTCACAAACCATACATTCATTTCAATTACATAAATAAATTAAAAATCATTTTAGCCCCGGTAAAAACTGGATAGAGTTTTATATCAAGATGAACTCTATCACACAATTCATTCCTAGATTTCTAACAATTGTTTGCAAAATTTCTTCTCAATCAGCCGATCCTCCATGTAAAAGACAAAAAAAAATAGCGTGTCGAGAAGCATATGTGTACGCGCTCCCAAGAACTAGTTAAGCCGATGGGAGCAATAGCGCACAGGTATCGTGCTGCGCTTGGGGCGCTACGTGCGTGCTTTACCCTGCGATGTCACGACGAGCCGCGGGCACATGCGAAAGGCCACGACCCGGACGGCGGAATATGCCGCCACTAGGCAGGCTTGACAGAGCCCACTGACGGGGGGCGATAGCATCGGACATTAATTCTGGTGTTGGTAATGAGTTGCGGAGGGCATGGAGACACAGTACTGGATCTGTCTTGCAATTAGTCAGTGGTGTAAGGGAGTGATATCATATGGCGACGGCGTGAGGGGGGAAGTGCGTGCGCAGTCGCGTACATTACTCATTCGAAACACACGCATTTGAATAATTCACTCAAGTACAAATATAATATCCATCGTGTACCTCATTATGAACAAACTAATAACTTAAATCGGAATGAATTCCAATCGCCATTCATACAAACCCTGAAGAAAATATGTCCTCCTGAACATTTAACCTTACGAGAAATAATCCTGCATAAACTTAACTTTTCCGTAAAAAGACAATCATTAGAATTATATTTTCGAATTAAAGAGAGTTTTACAAGATGCTCAAAATAAATAGTTTAGAATTGGATGAAATAATTTTCAATAGAATCCACCAGAAACTAAGACAACTGAACCATAGCCCGAACCTAACTTTTATTGAACTCTACTTCGTCAGTCGAAAATATTCAAATTTCTAGTTATCATAATTAATTTATTTTGATGGTAGTTGCTTCAATAAAAACAATTGGTATCCCCCAAAAGTGTGGTTTCTGTTAAATGTCGCACAATAATTAAAGTAACGGGATATACAAAGAATCACAAATTTGAGGTAAGGTACACGGACATCTTGTTCAGAAATTAGTAATCTATGCCCTTTTGTTATTAAATGCTAACTTTTTTATCTAAGAAATGTTCATTTAAACTCAATGTAGGATGAAAAAAATATATATATATGAGCGATATGAACATTTTTGAAATATGTCGTTACTGAAATTAATGAGCGATATGAACATTTATGAGATATGCCGTTACTGAAATTAATGAGCGATATGAACATTTTTGAGATATGTCGTTATAGAAATTAATGAGCGATATGAACATTTATGAGATATGCCGTAACCGAAATTAATGAGCGATATGAACAATTTTAAGATATGTCGTTTCTGAAATTAATGAGTGATATAAACATTTTTGAGATAAGCCGTTAATGAAATAAATGAGCGATATGGACGTTTTTGAGATATGCCGTTACTGAAATTAATGAGTGATATGAACATCTTTGAGATAAGCCGTTATTGAAATTAATGAGCGATATGAACGTTTTTGAGATATGTCGTTATTGAAATTAATGAGCGATATGAACATTTTTAAGATATGCCGTTACTGAAATTAATGAGCGATATGAACATTCTTGAGATATGCCGTTATTGAAATTAATGAGAGATATGAACATTTTTGAGATATACCGTTACTGAAATTAATGAGCGATGTGAACATTTTTGAGAAATGCCATTACTGAAATTAATGAGCGATATGAACATTTATGAGATATGCCGTTATTGAAATTAATGAGCGATATGAACATTTTTAAGATATGCCGTTATTGAAATTAATGAGCGATATGAACATTTTTAAGATATGCCGTAACCGAAATTAATGAGCGATATGAACATTTTTGAGATATGCCGTTATTGAAATTAATGAGAGATATGAACATTTTTGAGATATACCGTTACTGAAATTAATGAGCGATGTGAACATTTTTGAGAAATGCCGTTACTGAAATTAATGAGCGATATGAACATTTATGAGATATGCCGTTACTGGAATTAATGAGCGATATGAACATTTATGAGATATGCCGTTACTGAAATTAATGAGCGATATGAACATTTTTAAGATATGCCGTTACTGAAATTAATGAGCGATATGAACATTTATGAGATATGCCGTTACTGGAATTAATGAGCGATATGAACATTTATGAGATATGCCGTTACTGAAATTAATGAGCGATATGAACAATTATGAGATATGCCGTTACTGAAATTAATGAGCGATGTGAACATTTTTGAGAAATGCCATTACTGAAATTAATGAGCGATATGAACATTTTTAAGATATGCCGTTACTGAAATTAATGAGCGATATGAACATTTATGAGATATGCCGTTACTGGAATTAATGAGCGATATGAACATTTATGAGATATGCCGTTACTGAAATTAATGAGCGATATGAACAATTATGAGATATGCCGTTACTGAAATTAATGAGCGATATGAACATTTTTGAGATATGCCGTTACTAAAATTAATGAGCGATATGAACATTTATGAGATATGCTGTTACTGAAATTAATGAGCGATATGAACATTTTTAAGATATGCCGTTACTGAAATTAATGAGCGATATGAACATTTTTAAGATATGTCGTTACTGAAATTAATGGGCGATATGAACATTTATGAGATATGCAGTTACTGAAAGTAATGAGCGATATGAACATTTTTAAGATATGTCGTTACTGAAATTAATGAGCGATATGAACATTTATGAGATATGCTGTTACTGAAATTAATGAGCGATAACATTTTTAAGATATGCCGTTATTGAAATTAATGAGTGATATGAACATTTTTGAGATATGCCGTTGCTGAAATTAATGAGCGATATGAACATTTTTGAGATATGCTGTTACTGAAATTAATGAGCGATATGAACATTTATGAGATATGCTGTTACTGAAATTAATGAGCGATATGAACATTTTTAAGATATGCCGTTACTGAAATTAATGAGCGATATGAACATTTATGAGATATGCTGTTACTGAAATTAATGAGCGATATGAACATTTTTGAGATATGCTGTTACTGAAATTAATGAGCGATATGAACATTTTAGAGATATGCCGTTACAAAAATTAATGAGCGATATGAACATTTTTGAGATATGTCGTTATTATGAATTAATGAGCGATATAAACATTTTTAAGATATGCCGTTATTGAAATTAATGAGCGATATGAACATTTTTGAGATATGCCGTTACTGAAATGAATGAGCGATAACATACTTGAGATATGCCGTTATTGAAATTAATGAGCGATGTGAACATTTATGAGATATGCCGTTACTGAAATTAATGAGCGATATGAACATTTTTTTTAGATATGCCGTTACTGAAATTAATGAGCGATATGAACATTTTTAAGATATGCCGTTATTGAAATTAATGAGCGATATGAACATTTTTAAGATATGCCGTAACCGAAATTAATGAGCGATATGAACATTTTTGAGATCTGACGTTAATATGAATTAATTATAGTGCTATATCTTGCTACAATGCAAGTGACAGTGTTACATCATAATTCTTATTTACACAGTTTGTAGTTCATCAAAGTTAAATAATTATGATATACTTTTTCTTACATGATTTAAATGTGGATCAGTGCGATAACTTGGAGCTTACCCCCTATAGTTATAATACAGTATATTGAAAATAGTTTTCCTTTACCCTAATATATTAAATAATAATTAATAGTAGAATGTTTTTTTTTTAATTAATTTTCAAGTGATTGTTAATTTAGCTCTAAGCTTTGATTTCAAAGTGTATTTAAATCTAAATTTAAAATTAGAAAAATTATCTATAAAATACTCTCGAACTTGAAATTTAAAAAAAAATCTTAAATTACAAAAATTGTTCAAGTGAAATTTTTCTTCGTGAAATTCCTTTGCAAGTTTAAAGTATCATAACGTACAACAAAATTAGAAATCATTCCTCATCGTTAAGAAATAAATAGTCAAAATTCTGATATTGAACCCAAGGAACAATTACTAACTTTATCAAAATCTTATTGTGAGGATCATCACGAATTATAACCTCGTCTGAAAATTATTGAGAACTTATTTTATTGTTCAAGTTTGAAATATCACAGTCACGAACATCAAAATAAAGGTAGTATCATTTTGAAAAGTCATGATTTTTTCCACAACATCTTAAATTCCAGAATAAGCATCTTTTATTTTCCAGTTGTTCAGTAAGTTTGTTAGTAAGTTTGTTTTGTATGTCAACGAATATTCGATAATTCACATTGAAGTTTCGAGCAGTGTTCACAGTTCGAAAATTTGAAACCTAAAACATAAAAGATGAACAGTCTAAAAAACGTCTATCCGTAATGATTTTTTGACACTTTACTAATTTCATATTAAAGAAACTTCATTCATTGTAACACTTGTAGATATTTTAAAATTGGTCTGGGAACACGATGACCAATTTGTAAGATTTGAAAACAATAGAAAATTAGAAAAAAGTGATTTGATAAATCAGCATCATGCAGATACTCTTTTCTTTGGGGGAACCACTTTTTTAAATATTTTTAATGAAACAAAGCCAACGTAAAAAAATGTTCTTTCAGTCATCATGAAATATGAGGACACAAATATACCAACACAAACCTAATTTTCAAATTACAGTGCAGTGAGAAACATAGGTAGAAAACAAAGATGCGTAACGTTCACTTTCACAACTCTGCATCGCCTAACCATTACCTGCTACACAAACACAACAATAATTATGACACCCCGGACCCCCATTTATCAGATATTTTCGGAGAGACGGAATATAAATCTCGGCGTACAATGGCAATTTGTGTCGCGCGCTTACAAAAACTGGAGTAATTACCTACACGGTTGACCCCGCTTGCTCTTCCCGCATCGACGGGGGACGAACGATACGCGTGCCGCCACTGCCTGCGGGCTGGGCCGAAAGTCCGCCGGAAGTTGGGCGGTGTACGCGCATATATTCCGGCCGGAGATAATCGGATGAAGTGGCGCGACGTGGAGAGCACTTTCATCTAGTTAGGAAGAATGAGAATTTGGTCACCATCGCTCAATGTCACACACACTTTAGGAAACTGAAGCCGTGAAATTTAACAAAGAATATCTATGTAGAAATACATTTCCTTATGCTAGGGCAAAAGAAATATCATGTTTATAACCTACAACTAATTGAATCTTCGGCCAGTATCAAAGAAAACGCAGAATTTAGGTTTCTGATCAGAACTGCAAAATAGTTATACATAGTTATTATAATTAATAGGTATAATACAGGCGGTATAATTTTGTTACTAATAAACCTGACATTAACCATATATTAATCTAGCCCTTAAAAGTTTGCTCAGCAACCTATGCGACCGGCGCACACGGGCCAGTCCTCACTACAACTGTTATAAAACCTTAAAAATTTACTTTTCGATATTTTATCTTCATAAAAACCTTAATTTGATATTTACACATCCATTGGTAAACGCCAAAGAATTATTATCTATTTAAAATATAAAATTACCAAGCAAAGATAAGAAACAAATATTTCTTATGTTTTCTAACTATTTGCGCAAAAGCCATTTTCACCACCCATCAATAAAATCCTTATAACATTCACAAAAATTAATAGAAACTTAATGAAAATATAACAGTTATATATAACAATAAGAAAGATTTTAGAATGAAACATGTAACATTAATAGTTTTTGAACTATACCAACAAAAGTTGTGTTCTGTTTTCTTTCGAGACACCCTGTACATTTGAATAAATGCTCATAATTTGAGTATCTTGCCATTTGTCACCTTCTTTTTTGTATAATCGTATGTAATCCTGTTGGAAAGTAAAAGTCATGATGAGACAGCATCCAAATTGGTATAAAAATAAAATTATTAATATTTTTTCATGAGGACCCTAGCTTACTAGGGTCAAGAGATTATTTATAACCATTTGCATTTGAAGCAATTTTTTTGAATTACAGGTGGATATTCGAAAACTTAAAATAAATTTCAATTTTGGAAATACGTCTTTCCTCAAAATATATACATATATTTTTAATATATACATATACTATGCTTCTTTTATTATAAATAGTTCCCAAACAATTTTAAATCACACCTATCGAATTGTATTATACAGTATGGAGGGCCATAGAAGATTGATCCCTCTTAATCATTCCTGACCCCACCATACTTTTTTCTCTCCGACATACCTTGTTAAATACTCAACCATCAGTTTAATGTTATTTGGAGTAATTTATTAATAACTTCTATGGTAACTACAATGAGGATTACTCATTATTATTATATCAACAACAGATAAGTACTTGAAACTATAAAATCAATATTTTTACAGTACGCATTTTGCTTCTATGGCATCATTAGGGTTGTGACTATATGCGTTTAAAATCATAAATATTAAGAATATCATAGACGAAACGAAATGGTATCGAATACTATATACAGCTGGTTTAGAATGATTCAATATTCTTTAATACATCACTTATCTAAATATCCCATTGATATGCATTTACTAATTTGTGAGTGGCGAAATGACAACATTGAAATAAGACACTATAACATAAAATTGAGAACTCGTGCCAAAATCACATTATTCAACCTAGCTAGCTATTCAAATGAGAGATATCCACAACCTCGTCCATCCATCAACTATTGCTGGCTCTCCACCCTGTTTCGACTTGCAGAATTATGAAGTACCTTCGAGATTGCGTATTAAGGCATTTATGCCATTTCTAAAACCCTAAAAATGTTGGTATTACTGATAAAATTCAACTTTTAGTCTCCATATCTACAATTCAGGATAATTAACGCGTTCGTTAATTAATCTCTAATTCTAACGTGTGATTTCCACTTTTAATTCAAGACAAATAATTTTCACGAGTCTGCAAGATGAGCTAGATACAAAAACCTAAAACCTACAAATACATCCAGTGTGTAATTTTCAATGGGTTTAACTCCAGTCCCAAAGATTGTATCAAGAGAACCAAAATGGAGCGCGCAAGTAGATTGCAGAATTTGAAATGGCTCAAACCGCCGCCATTCTTAGACTCTGGCTCGTTCGCATGTTTGAATCGATGGCTAGAGTTTGATGAAGGAGGAGGAAGACCCCTACGCAAAATAGAAACATGGTGATTAGAACTGGGTGGTTCTGGTGCTAAATAATGTAAATGGCTGCAAATATAAGAGGTATGGTATGCATAAGAGTAGAGTCGTTGTTGGTTAACTTTTAATGACTGGTGAACAGTAGATGGAATCTTAGAAATCAAATACCGAGACATGAGTAAACAAAAAGAGCATCGAATTTTTTTATATTCCATACTTAAAAAATCACAAATGGAAGAATATTCCACATAGACACAACACAATGAAAAAACAGAAGAAAGAAGGCAAATCCACATTTTGTTCAATACAAGAATAAAATTTCCATCAATACTGCAAAAAAAATTGGTATCCATCTGGTATCGATATTCTGAAATCTGACGATATACGAGTACTTGAATAAATTTGACGTAAGTTTAAGTATTCCAGAATGGGCGATTCAAGTTGAAGGGATCAGACATAGAAGTGACCCTATATTATTGTTAGGGCCCAAAAGGGGAGGGACTGACCCCGGTTCAGAGGAATGGAATCCCCCATAAACATCAACTATGAAATTAGAAATAGATGCAAGAGCGCACGCCTCGCAAGCTATTCATTACACTCACCATTAAAATATGCAAAATGAAGAAGAACTTTTAACGTGGCAGTCATGCGTTTTGATTTACAACGGCTCATCTTCATAGCATTTTCGAGCACCACTCCTGTCAAAATATTGTCTTAAAAACACTAATTTATGACTTATAGTTACGGCCCAAGCTGCAGGAGTTACGATCAACATTTCACGAGTTGGGAATTTTTCTTAAATGAAAATCTTACTTTAGGAATTTGAAGTCAGAGAATCACGTAGTTTTATGATCCAGCTGGAGAAATTGACAAGATTTAATATCGGGGGGAGAAACTATGAACAAATGAGTTGTGCATAATACCAACACCACAGTACAGGGATCACAATACCAACACCACAGTACAGGGATCACAATACCAACACTACAGTACAGGGATCACAATACCAACACCACAGTACAGGGATCACAATACCAACACTACAGTACAGGGATCACAATACCAACACCACAGTACAGGGATCACAATACCAACACCACAGTACAGAGATCACAATACCAACACCACAGTACAGAGATCAAAATACCAACACTACAGTACAGGGATCACAATACCAACACCACAGTACAGGGATCACAATACCAACACCACAGTACAGAGATCACAATACCAACACCACAAAACAGAGATCACAATACCAACACCACAGTACAGAGATCACAATACAAACACCACAGTACAGGAATCACAATACCAACACCACAGTACAGGGATCACAATACCAACACCACAGTACAGGGATCACAATACCAACACCACAGTACAGGGATCACAATACCAACACCACATTACAGGGATCACAATACCAACACCACAGTACAGGGATCACAATACCAACACCACAGTACAGAGATCACAATACCAACACTACAGTACAGGGATCACAATACCAACACCACAGTACAGGGATCACAATACCAACACCACAGTACAGAGATCACAATACCAACACTACAGTACAGGGATCACAATACCAACACTACAGTACAGGGATCTTAATACCAACACCACAAAACAGAGATCACAATACCAACACCACAGTACAGAGATCACAATACCAACACTACAGTACAGGGATCACAATACCAACACCACAGTACAGGGATCACAATACCAACACCACAGTACAGAGATCACAATACCAACACCACAGTACAGAGATCACAATACCAACACCACAGTACAGAGATCACAATACCATTTTCCAGTGCAAGGATCACATGGCTTCTTTTTCTCACCATTCAATAAATTCCTCCATGCTTAAAAGGATCGGAACGAACTGAAGATTGAACCTCGCATCTAATTCATAATACCTTTTTTCCGTGAGTGCATTCGCATTCAGCGTGAATCGCTAGATTCCCACAGTAGATGTTCACGAACTACCGCTTGATCGTGAAAACAGTACTGACATATTAGTGCCTGTCAATGTCACAGATCATTACTGTGTCTGTGTTTGGTGTTTAGGGGCACAGGTGGCGTGAGAAACAGGTACATAGTCAGCAAAAAGATTATTTGGTGGGGAATAAAAGTGACGAGATGGAGATTTTATCAGAGATTTTGCATTAACGGTTTTAAGTTAGATAGTTTAAAGAATAAAAATCAATAAAATAAGTGATGAAAGCTATGAAACGTCGCTGATTTTTTAATTTTCAAAAAATTAGTTTTGTTTTTATTTAATCAAAGATCAATCTTTTTAATAAGAATGATAGATAAAAAATTATAGAAGATTAAGAAGAAGCAGCCCCACCTGTAGAACTTTTATACAATATTCATAGAAAGACAAAATTAATAAAAACGAATAATTTGATAAGTACTCACATCTGACAGGTTAGACCACCAGTTGGTGCAAGTTGGAAACTCTGGTGACAATGTATGTCAGTTGAGCTGTCACCTGGCAGAAGATGAATAGAAAATTTGATATAAAATAGTAGAAGTCCCAGCCGGAAAACTTACATATATTAAGAAATTAATATAGCTACTAATTAATTTATACAAGCAAAAATTGTTACTTAATGAAAGAAATACAAGATCAAAAATTTGTAAAATCATATTTCATACCTGAAATAAATAGAAAATAATATCAATAAAAAAATGGAGGGTGGATAAATTTTCATTTACTCCATTGTAACTGAAGTAAATTTCATTATAAAATTATTAAACACATAATGAAGGAAAATCGTTAACTTTAAGAAAAAAAATCATCCACTTTTTCGATATTAAAACAAGTATTTAAGAAAATTAATTTAATTCAAAACATATTGACAAACATTATTTTAACCATGGGATGTTTTTGAGGCTATTTCATATAATTAACCATTCCATTAGTAACTAGTGTTTATCACCTGTGACTTGTTAAAGTTCAATACCTACTACAAATTTAATTATGTGTGTAATGATTTTTATACAAATAGCTGGCTAATCCCTGAAAATTAGCATTTTTGAGCAATAAGGAAGTTGTCACCTAAAATTAGCAGTCAAACATGTACCTCCATCACGTTCTTCTTGCAGCATTACCACCGCAAACAGTTATTAAAGCATGGCGATGTCACGCAGAACACGTGAATGGTTACCAGTCGTGACTGCAAGCTATCAATGAGCCGCGTGAGGTGCGACGCTACTTACGGCGCTACCGGTCTTCCCCGCTACCGATCGTTCCTGTATGTCTCTCTCATACACTGCCCAATGGAAGAATAATAAACAAAGTACTGAACTCACTGTGCTAAGTCTGACTACCTAGTTCGCTACTAGTGTTACGCAGCTACCAAGGTGCTCTAGTTTTCAGTGCGCGAAAGAGTTAATTAGCTGGCGGTGCCCCAGGGCGGCAAATAGCACGCACTCCCTCAGCAGCTCTGCTATACACTCTGTAGGTCTGGAATAGAGCCTCTGGTTTACGCACTAAAGGAGCTAAAACACACCATTCATTATAACGCAAAACAATTTCTGCAAACGGTTTATGGGAGAGAGAAATATTGCTTTAAAAGACGATCCTAATGATTAAAGTTTTAATATTAATTGAAAATTTAATACAACTTGTTGTCCAAGAATCAGTTTTAACGTTGGTAAAAAAAATTAAAAGATAAACTAAAGGTATCTATTCTACGATCCATCAAGTATCATAGATACGCTTATCATGAATACACACATACATTCAGATTTGAAAATAACAGACCAAATCTGAATGAGAAGTAAGCAATTCCTCACTAAGGCACATCGATATGCAACAATTTAAATAGGTTGATGTGTGACTAGGGTTACCAAAAGCCACAGTGGGTGTTCCAATAGCTCGAATTACATTCGCCTCAGATAAGAGAGTCCCATTCTTTGTTTTAGAAGAGTGTCCTCCTGAGAATGTGCCATTGGGATTGAATTAAGATATTGCCATGGCAGGCACACTCGTGATGCAGCTATCAGTTGCTACTCCGTGTGGGTCCCTGCCAATACATATATTTATTGGAGGGAAAAGGGAAAAAAGTCAATAGAGATGTCTGAATGTTAGGGAAACACTAACGAACCACAGACCATTGGTGAAATTCAGAAAAACAGAGAAGATTGAGGTAAAATATATGAAAGTTACTGTATCACCGTGTCTCCAGGCCTCACTCTACCACAGTGTCTCCAGGCCTCACTCTACCACAGTGTCTCCATGCCTCATTCTACCACAGTGTCTCCAGGCCTCACTCTACCACAGTGTCTCCAGACCTCACTCTACCACAGTGTCTCCAGGTCCCACTCTACCACAGTGTCTCCAGGCCTCACTCTACCACAGTGTCTCCAGGCCTCACTCTACTACAGTGTCTCCAGACCTCACTCTACCACAGTGTCTCCAGGCCTCAATCTACCACCGTGTCTCCAGGCCTAATCTACCACCGTGTCTCCAGGCCTAATCTACATGTACATCACTCCTTTAGAGGCAAACAATTCCCTATCAGGACACATTTATCCACTCTGGGCAATTTGTTTGGTAAATCTTTATCTGTGGAAGGCGTGAGTGAAAAGACTCTAGGTGGGGGGCCTGCATTTAAAGATGAGATAAGCCCACTGTCGCGCTACCTTCAAACAACACACAGACAAATGAATTCTCAGCTCAACCACTTGGTGGTACTGACAGATAATGTGCTACTCGCAAAACTGGCCTCTCGTGACAATTCTGGCCAATCCCTTCGACAATTCTGACTAATCCCGTGTAAATTCTGGCCAATCCCTTCGACAATTCTGGCCAATCCCTTCGACAATTCTGGCCAATCCCGTGAAAATTCTGGCCAATCCCGTGAAAATTCTGGCCAACCCCGTGAAAATTCTGGCCAATCCCGTGAAAATTCTGGCCAATCCCGTGAAAATTCTGGCCAATCCCGTGAAAATTTTGGCCAATCCTGTGAAAATTCTGGTCGGTCCCGCGACCATTCTGGCCGATTTCCTCAACAATTCTGACCGATCCCCCGACAATTCTGGCCGATTTCTTCAACAGTTCTGGCCGATCTCTTCAACAGTTCTGGCCGATCTCTTCAACAGTTTTGACCGATCCCATGACAGTTTTGGCAGATCCAGTGACAAAACTGATTGTTCCCTCGAAAATTCCGGCCTCTTATGTAAATTATCATTGATATCATACAAACGACATCTACAATAAACATATTTCATTAAACAAAAATACTTGTCGATGTACGCAGTAGTCTGAAAAAGGAATTTACTAATTTTATGACAAAAATTATCAATATCTGATGATTAAATCAATTGATGACGTCACGACACAGCTTTTAAGGCGATATAAAAAGGACTGAAATAACTTTTCCTTCAAAGAACTGTGGCTAGGAAAGGAAAAGAAGTGTGTAGAATAAAAGTGCAATTTAGTTTCAAATCTATAGGACCATAAATAGGAGGTAATGTTACTGTGCAAAAAGAGGATACCCTTTTCAGTTCATATAAAGAATCACATTCTAGTGATGGGGTCAATAATAATGACCAGAATATTATTAGAGCATCTCCAACTCTTAAATAAAATCATAAATTCCAAAATTATAAAATAAATTTTTCAATACTAGGAAATATAGGTTTCCTAATTTAAAAACTGATATTCAGAAGTTTGTTCACTATTACATCATCAATACTTTAGATAATTAAGCAGTTAAATTTAATTACTACAGATAAATCTTCAGTTTAACGATAATCCTTCTGAGTGTAAAAATCTGAGCTGATCTCAGTGAAGCTCATAGTACCGATAAAGCCGCAGTTCCTCCCGATAACCTAAGTATAAAGCGGCATAGTGGCCGATAAGCGGCTACACTAAAAGTCAAAACGGTCAGCTACGAATGTTTGAAATTTGTCACTGGCTAATTGGTGGTGGATTGAAGTGGCCAGAGGTATTTCCAGAGATAAGGGCCTCTAGCTGGGTGGGATGGCAGTGCTTATCGGACAGGGTGTGCCCACTCTTTTCGCAATGGATTTGTCAGGCTATTTTATGGGGCAGGTGACAACACTCTGTGGAGATTTCTTTTTGGACTTGCAAAGTGACATCATTGACCCATATTAGAAGATGTAGCCTAGATAACAAATGTGTTTGTGCAAATGGCTAAACACTTACCATGGATACTAGGACTTCCACTTAGAAGCTAAATAAAAAGACTTCGCTGTTTGTTGATACTACTTGAAACCTATTAAGTGATGAGTATATTGAAAGTTCAAACAAACATATACATAAATTGTGAGGATCGCTATCACCGATTACTAAGTATATCTGATTCATTCTAATTCATTACATTATATTTTAAATAACTGTAAAAATAATCTTTTCTAGTATATTAGATCGGATTTTTAAATTCAAAATCTCAAATAAACTGATAAAATATGCTAAGAAATGCCGCGATTTTTTAATGGACATTAATATATGCCAAGAACCACCAAATCTTCTAAACTATAGTATGTTGGTACTATACTAGGAACTACCAAATTTGCAAAGAAATAGAATAAATTCCTAGAATCTACGAAAACCTAACTTTCTTCGGATTTCCCCGTGAACTACCAAGTTATTTCATCACGTATAAGGGTGGTTAATGGAGCGCATACTAAATATTTCAGGGCGAACACTCTAGAAACTGCCAAAGGTCAAGACTATATTTCGACGAACATAATACCTTCATGAAGTAATGCTTAGAGCACATATAATTAGATGCATTAGAATTTAGAAGATGAGTTCAGTTTCTTTATTTGGGGCAAAATGGGACGCGCCCTGACGTGTCGTGAGGACCAGCCAAATAAACGCTGGAGGTATAACTCACAGTGTAATTCTCCGGAGGAGGTGTTGGTGTTTTTATTCTAAAGATTCAGTTATCTTTGGAGAAATGAATGTACGAGCCTCAAATTATCGTATAGAGGTGTGACCACCTATCTCTACATCCAATTGTTATTGATCACTTCCATTAAGTAATTGTAAACAACGCACAAAATATAATTTATGCAGATAATATCATCATTTCTTGATAATAGCTAATTGACCTGGTCAGTTAATATAAAATTCGTACATTGCCGAATAATTTATCAAAATAAATGAGAGAATTTAAACTATTTTTATTTATTTAATTATATTATTAGTATGTGGATACCAATAAGTAGGGTTGTGACAATATACTCTTAAAATCATAGATCCGAAAATATTAGAGACGGAGATAATTAAACACTATTGAACCGTTCTACACCAGCGGTATATAGTATTCGATGCCATTTCATTTCGTTTCGTCTATGATATTCTTGGGATCTATGATTTTAAGAGCATATTGTCTCAGGCCTGCTAATGAGTAACGCAACGATAGTTTCGGAACCAAAGGCCATATAACTGACGTCAAAAGTATATTAAATACAAGGGACTGGGAAAATTAGTCAGAAAAGAAAGTGGCTCCATTAACAAGTCACCTAATTTGTAACTTCAGATTCCTAATCGAGACTTTTATATTCCGATAATAATTTCATGAAAAGATCAATAAACAAAGCAATTGAAAATAAATAGTGACAGAAATATTATTCTAAACATTGTTTGAGACTATTATGAGGTTCGAGTAACTTGACATATTAAGCAATTTCCATCAACTGAATGAGGTAAGTTACATTATAAATAATGACTTTCAACACATCCATCGTTAGTATAGCTAACTCACGTCAATAATAGGATAATATATCAATCAAATGACTGTGCGACCGTTTGACAACAATTATGAACATACTCACATTGTTTAGATATAGCAAGTTAGCAACCTATAGAAATTCATATCCAACTTTATAAAAGATTACTAATGAACAAAGATCTACAAGAATAGTCATTGCTTTACATAGAAGCTGCATTTACTAATAAAACAGAATGAAGAGCATAAGCAATATGATCCATTCCTTGCAGTGTACACCCTAGACATCCTATATTGATATTTATGCTTTGAACGCAAGGTGTGACAGCTAATGAGTGATCATTAAATATCTTCTCCGATAGCTGTCCCCACGAGCAAGAGACTCGCCATAATCACGGCGAGAGCAGAGTGATAGCTATCAATCTGTAGTCCAGAACTCTTCTTTGAGTTATGGAACCATAAACTCAGGGTTTGACAGTTTGGCACGACTACCTGTTCGTCATCAGACGATTGCAGTCTATTGACATCTCGTCATTATGCCTACCCCGTCCTTTATTAAATCATTAGTGGATGCGACAGGCCACGTTTCAAAACATGGACAGATAATGACAGTGAGAGGGCCTTTAAAGACCACGCCATCTGAAGATTGTAAAGCCTTATAAGCCGTCCTATTAGATCGAAATAAGGGGAGGGCGTAGTTCTCCATCACCAAACGTGAATGGATTCGATTACTTGAGGCTGCTCATTGCAAATAAGGAGTACAGGATACATAATTTGTTATGCCAATTAGATAAACTCCATATCAATAAAAATTTATCGACTTAGCAGTATCGAATCTAGGAATTGAAACCAATAAATTTGTGTACAGAAGGAGTGTTTATATTAATATTTAGGACATTAAAATTGATTTATCATGGAGGTGCCTAATTAATACTTAGCTTACTCGGTGTGCAGGTAGATATCCTGAATGTAGGTAAAGTTATCTAGGTATCAGTAGGTAGGTACCTAGGTATTTAAGTATCAGTAGGTAGGTACCTAGGTACCGCTAGTCAGTCATTGTGGTGTCAGTAGCTAGAGTTATTGGTCCTGAAGAGTTTGATAGGCGGGTGTCATCGCAAACTAGGTAGAACAACAACACTTTAGATTGAGTGCCCGAATCACGATTTCTGAAGCCAAATCACTGGGCAATATGATAATGTAACTGCGATACTTATCTCTCTGCCATAATTGATCGAGGGGACTAATTTCTGTCAACTTAGTGGGTTATTATTACTCTGGAGAGGTAATTATTATACGTTCCCATGATTTGCATAGTCGAGAAAAAACTTTCTACGCTTTTCGGAAACTTTAATGTGGTAGATAAGGAGATATTGAACATTAACCTCACAATAGTCAATGATTAAATCTAAATGACTATTCAATATTAGTTATATCACATTATTTCTTTATTATTTAATCTTAGAACATTCAAATGAAAAAAAATTGTATAATAAAAATTTTAACTATGTGAAGTTATTTTTTTTTGGCACAAAATTCAAATTTTGTAATTTATCAGATACGGACTATTTTTATAATAAATCCGGATGACTTAAAATCAGAATTGAAAAAAATTCGAATTAGAAAAATAGTGATAAAAAATCCGAAAAAAATATCAGTGTTGGAAAAAAATCCGGGGGAAAAGTGGATAACAATAAAAAAAGGATAATTTTCCAAAATTCATAATAAAAATATTCGGATTTTTTATAAGTAAAAAAATTATAGTTCGATATTTTTACCGGGTAATACACTAGCTTCCTATATTGAATAGTAATAATAATAAGTTAAATAGAGTCACATTATATCATGATAAAGCCGTACACTTAATTATACACGAAAAAAATGAGTGAACACGAAAAAAAGAGTTAAAAATTAGTATAGAATTTGAGTGAAGGCAAAATTTCATATCACTATATTTAGTGTAGCTATTTACCAACTCAAAGAATAAATAATTCAGACTACAACTTTCTGAGAACAAAACATATAACGAAAACTCGATTGAAAATAATTTCCTTTAGAAAATAAATGGGGTGTAATTTTCTTCTATCAGATCCCTAGGACAAGTTCCGAGTTATCGAACTGATTCACATTTTCGATCATGTAGGAAAAAGATATGTAATAAATAAAATTTAACTATTATTTAAAATTTTATCCACGATACCTGCAATCATCAATTAAAATATAAGGTACATAATAATTATAATATTTTTTTCCTTATGATCAAAACTGTGAAACAGTTCAATAACTCAGAACTTACCCTAGACATAAAATATACTGTGACGTGACTGAACACTAAATATAGCTCAGATATAGTTGAAACTATAGCATATAGCACAGTTTTACCAAAATATATAAAACCCATATAGTGTCTATAGTACAGCGTTTCATGAACTGTGGGTAAATTACTTAAAATTAGTAATTACTCGTAAGTAATATAATTTAAATATTTATTATTGTGATTGAGTAATTGTAGCTTTTTTGTTTATTTTCTGTCATCTAGGTACTCTACATACTTTAATTCAATATTCTCAGTCTTTATTTTATTGAAGTACAGCCATTTAATATTATTTATTACATTAACAGTATTATCTATGTTTTTCATATGCCAAGTAACTTGCTGTAGGATAATGAAATTACAAGCTGGTGACGTCTGAAGGAACTAACCAAAGTTTAAAAAACACAGCTCTGTATACCTAAACACTCTCGTTGCATTCTTGACTATAAATTGTTTTATAATTAAATAGCAATATTATAAATGAGTAAACTAATTTCTAAAACCAATAGGGAAAATTAAACATTATGCAGTTACTTGTATGTTTGCCCTCAGTTATGGTGGGGCCATAGAAGATGGAGTTATGGTGGGGCCATAGAAGATGGAGTTATGGTGGGGCCATAGAAGATGGAGTTATGGTGGGGCCATAGAAGATGGAGTTATGGTGGGGCCATAGAAGATGGAGTTATGGTGGGGCCATAGAAGATGGAGTTATGGTGGGGCCATAGAAGATTGAGTTATGGTGGGGCCATAGAAGATTGAGTTATGGTGGGGCCATAGAAGATTGAATTACGGTGGGGCCATAGAAGATTCAGTTACGGTGGGGCCATAGAAGATTCAGTTATGGTGGGGCCATAGAAGATTGAGTTATGGTGGGGCCATAGAAGATTGAGTTATGGTGGGGCCATAGAAGATTGAGTTATGGTGGGGCCATAGAAGATTGAGTTACGGTGGGGCCATAGAAGATTGAGTTATGGTGGGGTCATAGAAGATTGAGTTATGGTGGGGCCATAGAAGATTGAGTTATGGTGGGGCCATAGAAGATTGAGTTACGGTGGGGCCATAGAAGATTGAGTTATGGTGGGGCCATAGAAGATTCAGTTATGGTGGGGCCATAGAAGATTGAGTTATGGTGGGGCCATAGAAGATTGAGTTATGGTGGGGCCATAGAAGATTGAGTTATGGTGGGGCCATAGAAGATTGAGTTATGGTGGGGCCATAGAAGATTCAGTTATGGTGGGGCCATAGAAGACTGAGCTATCCTCTCTTATAATCATTGGTAACCCCAGCATAAATTTTTCTGCGTGATTTGTTTATAGTGGGTGTATGTGGGACAAATCTTCTATAATCTTTGGTGAATTCATGCATAGTATTTACTACCATTAGGGTAAGTTTTCAGTTATAGGACAGTTCTAAGTTTTCGATCATGAAAGAAAATCTAATTATTTAACTATCATTTTTTCTTCCGTGCTCGAAAACTTAGATATGTCCGATAACTCGAAACATACCCCAATATAGGTATAAAAATGTTTCTTGGAGCAATACTAATTGAATATTGCTATACAATATTTACTACATTGGGACGATGTTGCTCCAAGAAACATTGTCACCAGGGATATTTAATCAAACCTATTCTCAATATGTAAATGTAGTCTTTTAAATTTGCATCTATTTTTAGAGTTAATTGAAATTTGGCTTAAAAAAGTGTTTACTTTAACATACAGTGTAGGCGTTTGAATTGATTAAGCCAGTAAAACAAGTTTCAACTATAAATATATAAATTGAAAATCAGTGTAAGATATCAATTTATCTATAATTTCCAGAATAAAGACAATTGCTTTGTTGATAATCCAATAGTTTCATTTAAAATGCGAATCAAATGCCACACTATATGAATATGCAGTCACATTTAAAAATAGACTAATTGTATAGACAAACAAACGATGTGGTAATTGAGTTCGATAGTCTGCACAGTCATTCCGAGTCAGCGATTGAGCGTGCGCAAACGTCGCCCCCTCCCAAACGAATAAATTGTATATTTTTAGGTAAATGTGGATCATTGGTTAATTCTAGTGTTGAGTAAAGTTAACATCTCCCGTGGAGACAATAGAGGTGTACACCCATGAAGTCATCCCAATAAATTATCTCTACCGGAGACTGCAGAGCAAGAGCTGATAGGGCGTGGGCGGTGGCGACCGCAATTTGGGGATGGGTGCTCAGAAGTCGTGACTATGTGTGGGTCTGGGGTCAGCAGGTCGAAACAGTGTTGGTCCTGCAGCTTTGTCGGTAAGCGCCGCTGGTTCCGCTCCAAACACGCCTCTAAAGTGCTCTCTCAGCCAATGACAGGGCATTATCAGCATGCTCCGCCTACAGTCGTGCCGCCGATCGGCAGCAAATCAGCACACTCGCATGCCCCTGGCACTTCTGAGCCATATAAAAAGCTGATACGTACAATAGTTGGTTTATTCATCAGCACACCATACCGAGAACACATTCACCATGGTTGCGTCAGTGCCATCTTCCGTTGAAACAGTTAGTCCCGGGAGCCAGACAGGAGTAATTGGCTCTGCTTTTACTCCACTACCAGCAAGACTTGGCCAAGGCTTTCCTTTTCTTCAAGCCTTACCTTTCCTGCCATCGACAGCCAATTCCACAGAGAATGGAAAATCCTGGTCATCAATCGATCCAAGATTTCCTCAGATAGCTTCTTTGATGGGAAGTTACTCCGGAGGACTTCCTTGGTCACCAGATCTCACAAGATTGCTTCTCAGTCCCGGAGGACGACTCTGTAGACCGAAGAAACGTTACATCTGCAAATACTGCAACAGAGAATTCTCCAAAAGCTACAATCTCCTTATCCACGAGAGAACTCACACCGACGAGCGCCCCTTCCCCTGTGATATTTGTGGCAAAGCCTTCAGACGACAAGACCATCTCCGTGATCACAAATATATCCACAGCAAGGACAAACCTTTCAAGTGCGAGGTGTGCGGTAAAGGTTTCTGTCAGGCTAGAACGTTAGCAGTTCACAAGGCTCAGCACACAGAAGAACTATCAAGATTATCGGACCAGATTCCTTCTCCTAACGTTAACGATAGGGTTAACTTCATGGTGCCCACCTCGTTGCCCAGCCTAATCACTCCCCCAAGTCCTCCTTCATCGTCATCACCTCCAATAGACGTCATCAATGTACACGAGACTGACGATGTCGACGAACCTATGCTGACGATAGCAGAAGAAATAGTCACAGTCGAGCCTCCTAGACGAAGACTTGGCTTTACAATTGCGGACATCATGAAGAGATAAAGAAATTCTTCAATTTAGTCAGTAATTTTTGTCAATGTGCCATTGAAACTAGAAAACTCTATGTACTGTATATTTCGTCTGTCGTTGAATGTATATAAATATTGTATGTACGTTATGATTTAATAAATATTCTAAATATTATTCATGTTTATCAATACCTTCTAAAATACAATTTGAAAGAATGAAAGAACATTATGATTTGAGTCTATCTTTAAATCAGAAAAGTCTTAGGAGTTTTAACCACTAAATTCATTATAAAAAGATTTTTAAAAATGTTGTTGAGACTTACATACATAATGAATATTATAAAAGAAAAGAAAATTCGAATTAAAAAATCTATATAATCAGTGCTACCATTAAATATATCACTATGATATTAATTATAAAATGAAACATAAAGTTTTGATGAAATATTGAAATGAGTAAAAAATGGAAATGATCCATATAAAACCTAGTACCTGTTGGAAATTGATCTATAATTATAGATAAATCTATAGGAAAAAAATAAATATCAAAATGGAGAGTAGCTATAGGATAGATATAGAGGAAATATAAAAAAATTCAAAAATAGATTTAAAAAAATTATTAAAATAGATTTTAAAAAATTATTAAAATTATATTTAAAAAAATTATTAAAAATTAATTTAAAAAAGCATTAAAAATAATAAAAAAAACAGATATTATTTCAAACATGTATACCAAGTTTTTCCACGATGTTTCAGAGCTATGTAGTAAAGGAAAGCGTAAAATTTTAAATAAAAAAGCTGTACAGTATTTTTACTGGTTCTAGGTAAATTGCTCGAAAACAATTGCTCGAAAGACAATTGCTCGAAAACAATTGCTCGAAAAACAATTGCTCGAATGAACAATTGCTCGAAAGAACAATTGCTCGAAAGACAATTGCTCGAAAAACAATTGCTCGAACGAACAATTGCTCGAATGAACAATTGCTCGAATTATCAAATTGCTCGAATGAACAAAATTGCTCGAATTATAGAATAACACAGTTTTCGATTTTATAAAAGTCAGTTATTCATGAAGTGGAGCTGCACCAAACAATGTTTGTTTCTTTTTAGTAATTGATCTTTAATCATTCTATAAATGATTTTAATTATTACTCATTCTGCATATAATCTATTTTTAGACCGTTTGTGTCATCTCGTATGTAACATGTGAATTGGAATCATGTGGTGAATCACTATAACTATTCATGTTTTTTTATCATAAAACCTGAAAATTTATTTATTACTAGCCTATTTGTATGTGACACCTCAATCGGTGAAATAACTCAAAGTTATGGCAGAGTTTTAATAAATTTACAATTTTTTTCGGGTTTTATAATAAAAAAAATGAATAGTTGTGATTCACCACATGATTCCAATTCACATGTTACATACGAGATGACACAAACGGTCTAAAAAAATAGATTATGCAGAATGAGTAAAAATTAAAATCATTTATAGAATGATTACAGCACAGAGAAAAAATTATACTCATATCTAATGGGTCATCAATTTATGCTTTGAATCAATTTATTACGTGATTTGGTTGGACTTTATTCATGTTTTCACGCGTGTTAAAACAACTATGATGTGGTGTGTCATCAAACATTAGTTAATTCAATTCAATTTATATATTGAATCAACTTACTATGAGAGTTAAAAGTTACTTTTTTGAAAATTTTACTATGACAGAGTGTATTGAAGTAACTCACAAAGACTGTTAATATAATGTATCTGGTGTATAAATTAACTTGCTATGCGAGTTGGCGCTACTTTTTTTAAGTTTAGGAGTGAGTCAAAACGACTGATTTGTTTTAACCAACGTCAATTTAACTACTTTTAAGTTGTACCTGCATCTCACCACGTAGGTAGGCGCAAAAATAACCAATTCATATGAGTCAAAACAAATCAAATTTGATTTGATTCAGCTAATCCTTTTTCTGTGTGTGATCACTTACTAAAAAGAAACCAGGACTGTTAGGTGCAGCTCCACTTCATGAATAACTGACTTTTATAAAATCTAAAACTGTGCAATTTTATAATTCGAGCAATTTTGTTCATTCGAGCAATTTGATAATTCGAGCAATTGTTCATTCGAGCAATTGTTCGTTCGAGCAATTGTTTTTCGAGCAATTGTCTTTCGAGCAATTGTTCTTTCGAGCAATTGTTCATTCGAGCAATTGTTTTTCGAGCAATTGTTTTCGAGCAATTGTCTTTCGAGCAATTGTTTTCGAGCAATTTACCGGCTACCATTTTTACTACAGGGTGTCCGCAAAAAAAGTTGCCGATTTAAAATGATTGTAGTTTGTAAACAGTTTTTGTTAGAGGATTGAAATAGGTGTCAAATTAAAAACAATAATCCCAAGTTTTATTTCATTATAAATTCAGTATTACATCACTACCACTAGACTCAATAAACTTATCAAGAGGATAAGCGTGTTTTATCACATTATCTGTAGCGTATCAGCATGTGTTCTTGATGGTATTCCAGTTTTCTTTATTCATGTCTTAGCAGATAAATTTCTCACTGATTTCGTTTAATAATCTATAATTTAATTTGATAATTTCTCTAACCATGTTAAGGATGTTTCTGTCCTTGCTGTTTTTACATAGTCTGAATATCTTTTATTCAAATTATGCACTGTACCGTGGACATATCATTAACGTTATTTCATTCATCCATTATCTTACATGATAGTGTTCCCATATCTTGCCTAAAATCGATAAATTGTAGTCAACACGGATCCATTTCTTAACATCTCCACAACGATAAGTTTTCTCTATTCCACTGTTAATTGTGCCTTTCTTGGGATAATAAACCGCTAAAGAAATTAAAGTTCTACAAATGTGCCTATATACATTCTCTTATGAATTATATCAAATTAAATTTGAAATTTTAATATTTTTTTAATGAAATCTATTGCAGTCTTCTAGCTATAATAGTTTACAAATTACAGCCCTTTTAATTCGGCTACTTTTTTCGCGGACCCATACTCTATACAGAATGTGATAAAAAAACGTTTTTAGTCTTGGATAAGTTTATTGATTCTGTGGTCATATAATGCTTAATTTATTATAAAATATAATTTGGAATTCTATTCTTTAAAATGAAACCTATTTCAATCTTCTAGCAATAATAGTTTACAAATTACAATCCTTTTAAATTGGCTACTTTTTTGTCCGCGTCCTCTACATAGAATACATTGTAAGAATATGATTATTTAGGAAAGTATTAGGATTCAAATATCTTAAAATCAATTTTCTTTAAAGCTGTATTCTTCAATCAAAAACAAGAAGAATATCCAATTGAACACGTAAAACAAATTGAAAATACGAAGACACTTTAAGCAAAACAGAATTAGCAAGTTGTAAGTTAATTACTGCTAGAGATAATGTAATCTAGTAACCAGTTATCCTAGTTTATGTCAGGTAGGTAGGTAGGTACTAACTAGGTAGCGCTAGGGTGCTGGTATTTGGATCACGTAAAGACCGTTTGTCTAGGGTAGCTAACCTATTAGAAATGATTAAAAGGGATGATTAAACTAATGATTAAGGAGGTTATTAAGTAACTTATTCAGGGACAAAGCTATTAGATATTTAACGAATATGGTCAATACTGAATATTTATAATAATTTCTTAAAGTCTATTAAAAAATTTTGGACAATAATAATAGAAAATAGACTTAATTTCTATAATGAATGATTTTCAATGATATAATAGAATTTAATTTATTTGGTATAGTTATTAGTGGGGAAAAATTTAAACGATTCTATCCAGATATGTTCAAATAGATTTAATTCTATGATATTTTGATCAAAGGAGTATATTAAACTTTATCACTGACATCTAAAAGTTTATAGGATAGGATCCGAGTTATCGGACGGTTTCACATTTACGGACACTTCATAAACAATAATTATCTTTTAACATTTATTTTGATTGGTAACCAAATTATGAAAAAAAGTTGATCGAAAACGTAAAACCATCCGGTAATTCGTAACCTACCCTAGATGGAGGTATAGCTATTGAGTTATCATGTCTTTTTTATTAGTGACAATTGGCATGTTATAGATTTAAGAAAAGAGAAGGAAATGCAAGGCTTTAGTACACGGCCAGTAGTCACGACTACAACATATGGCTTTCGTTAGGCAGTATATTGCGAGTCAACCTGACTCATCGCTTGAGTCAAGGCTGCTAAACTCTAAAATTGGAGTCTTCTTACCTGATTGACTCTACCTGAGACAATCTGACTATGAATTAGGAGTCAATTTGACTCTGGTTTTTCAGTAAAATATTAGGATGAGTCAAATTGACTCGCATTTCCGAGTCGGTTTTGGGACAAACTGAAATTTTGAGTCAATTTGACTCGTATTTTTTTAGTGTAGATTGCAACCCTAACGAAAAAATGGCATCGAAAGATCGTACGTTAAACGCGAACATATCCACTGTCGGAAAAAATCACAGTTTCGTATATAGTTTGCAATGAAGGATGATAGGGTAAGTTACGAATTATCGGTCAGTACTATATCTTCGATCATATAAGAAAAACATATAATATATATATGGTTTTTCTAGATATGTTAAAATATATATGTTAAAATATATGATTTTTAGTATTTAATATCTAAATTGTTTTAAAATTCCTTTTTCAATATTTACTTTGAAATATTTTTATTTACTTTATATTATTTGTTATTTATAATATTTTGATTTAATTTTAATTTTTAATTTTAATTTTTTTATTTTAATTTTTTTATTTCAATTTTTTATTTTTAATATCTAATTTCAATTATGTTCTAATTATAAAGCAAAAACAGAGACAGAACACTAAAATCACAGATAGCTCCTCTACAAACGAATAAATAATTGCCGCTCTAGAACCAGCGGTGGGACAATGATTTTCAAACTGCAGATGAGGAACATTGGCCGTAATTATAACTATGAAATATTGGACACACCGCTTATTGCAATTGGAATTAACATGTAAGACTAATGAAGTGATTGTCATTAAGTGAAGGTATGTTTTAAAGGTATTTAACAGGTAGTTATAATAGCTAAAGTAATTAATGGTTTTTAATAATTTAAACCTAGTTAATGGAGAGTGATTTAAGTAGGATGTAAGTGGTTCTATTGATTTGGAGTTGCAGTATTAATTCAAGTATCTTTTAATGGTTCAGATTCTTTGAATTACTCTATGAAATAAAAATGATAATAATTATAATAAATCTAGCGAGGTACCTTATAACCATTTAATGTTAATCTTAAATAAAGGAAATAGGATATATATGTTTAAATGAATTTTAAAAGGGTTTAACGTCTGCTTCGGAACCAAAGGCCATATAAAAGGAAAATTAAATACAAAGGACTCGAAAAGACAGTCAGAAAGGAAAGTGGCTCCATTATTTTGATTTGTCAGTACGTGTACCATCAGGAAACTGTCTACTGAGACATCATGAAGAAGGTATTATTTGCATCACCATAATTTAAATTGTCACTTTCATTTTTAACATCATAGCAATTTTAGAAGTTCTATAGAGAAATCTTATACTATTCGTCATGATGTATAGTCTCCAATCAACTCTTCTTTTTTCTCTCTCAATCGTGAGTTCAACACACTATATGCTGAACGTATTGCTAAATTGCAATTTATTACCCCTACCGCAAAAACCTAACCACCAATAAAATAATACCTAAGTCCAAATCCTATCCATAGTGTTCAACAGGGACATATTTTACAGATGAACTTTTAACTATAAAAACAACGTATACCATCCTCACCGAAGAAGGTAGTGTAAAAAATGTACACAGGTAGCTACCGAGAGTTAAAAAAAACTCAGCAAGTTATCCCCCGGTGGCATTCCGCACATAACGTCGCAGGTCCATTTCTCACCCCCACGAAGTGTGCGCAATATCTGCAACAATCCCACGGGAAAATCATAAAAAATATAAATTATTGGAGCACGACTCTCCGTACAGCCATCCAATCATAGACTCTGGCTTGTCAAGTTCTCCGTACATTACCTGAAGGTGCAAGAGAAGCAGTAAATCGATTGTACAAAAGGATAGAAAAAGAGGAAACATGTAATCATATCGGAGTATTTTGGAAGAGAAAGTCGTAAAAAGTGAATTATTGTATTTGGTTTCATCTAAGTATCTTAAATATAGAAATACTGTATGTATCTATACCTAATTTCAAACTAAACCGTCCAACTGTTCCAGTGGCCAGACTTGAGATCTGCCAGTATGCAAATGCCGGTGAGAAGTGCTTGTCGTAAACATCCCAAATTACACATTATTCTAATTCGCTAATAGACTGGCAGAACCAAGGCATCAATCATAAGACACTGACAAAAAGGTTTCAAGGGGATGGCATATTAAGATGACAGAAGCCGCAGCAGCAATTTGGTGATCAGTAGACCACATGACGATCCTCTGCACGACACGCTCCTGGCTACCGAATGTAGGTACATCCTTGAGAACCAATTTTCACGAACTCTTTTTCAGGGACATCATACTTCGCGGAGGTATGACATTGATAACCCACTAATGTCACTGCATGGAGGTATATCTTCTTCTGTTCATTTGAAAGGCAATTTTCTGCTGTAATGTCTATGAGGAAGAAAATTGAAAAACTTATAGAAGTTCCTAAGTTGCTTTCTATTCAAAATCTTAGTTTAAATAAAGGAAAAAAATTAACCTAACAATCACAAGAGGTAAATTTGTAACTTGATACTTGAAGATTTGATTATTTTTATGTTAACCCTTTATCGTACTAGTGATATTTTTAGTTACTTAGTTTGAGAACCGGTTTGTTGAACGCAAAACAGTTAAGTTGTTATCATCCCAAGCGATTTCCATATTACTCTATTCTATTTTATATGAATAAAATTTTCACAGAATAATCCGATATCATCCTTGAAAACATTTCGCCTTATCAATAATTATATTCATCTATATTTTTCAATCAAATATATTATGATATTAAGAATTTCTTCTTTCATTAATTTCAATACCCAATTCGAGAACAAATAAATAAATTAGATGCTTTTATCTTAATTGAACCTAACATTAATCATCATTATAGCTGAAAACACCTCATGTTCAAAGACAATTTCCAATAATTACCTAAAACACTTCCATCAATAGAATACCACTTAAATTGGTAGTCCATTTAGATGGAACAAGCCCTACAATCATTCATAATTTCAAAAACTCCACCAAAACATGACCAGACATACGATAATTGTTAAAAATCAAATTAAAGGTCTCCCTGCAATTTGTGTGCAGCTAATTGGCTACAATGGTCCCTACAAACGCTCCATAAACATTGGCATTCGGCCTCAAACACTTACGATAGCACCACCTGGAACATGTCACAGCCCATCATTGACAGCCCCGTGTTTACTAACTAACCTAAGTAGTGGGTACCAGTTACCAACATACCCAATCAATACCTTTCGAAACAACATCGTTGCTTAATGATACGACAAAAGCAACCAGGTAAAAAACCTCTGTAAATAATGGTGAAGGTGTTTAACTCGCCGGGAGAACAATGTCGTCAATACCTGCACTTTGCAAACCAGCTATACGCAGTTGGTAAGCGACGCTAATGGCTTCTTCACTAAAGGTGGATCCTTTACTTTACTAAATTGTAATGCTAAGAATAAGGAAAACGCTAAATGGAAAGATTTCATAAATCTAACAAAGATATGAAGTAATATAAAACAATCACCAAAAACTGAATAAAAGTCCAAGAAAGATTAGATTAGTGTATACCTAAGAAAAGATTTCAAAAATACCTATATTAATCATATAAGTTCAAAGATCAAATTAAATGAATATTCGGCACTGTGCCAACACAATTATCAAAAATAATATCAATTATTGTAAAATACATAATAAAAATCCTAAAATATTAAATTCTAAAGTAAGATTCGGCACTGAACAAATAGAAAAAAAACATTTTTCTTTCAATTAACCAAAATATGAAATAGTACATAGAGCAGTTCTAGGTTCAAATACTGAAATTCTGATGGGAATTTGTCACTGAACCTTACCGAATAACAACCCTGTATATTATCTCTCATACTCCCCACGATATTTATTTAGGCATCATACGACACGTGGCTAGGTACTTCTAACACCACGAGTCAATTATAGTCAAACAAACTGTCGATTAACAGGTTTTCAGATAATTTTCGCATTTAGAATACGATATTAACTAAATATTCCAAAATAGAGACGGCTTAGTATTCCTTTCAATAGTATAGAATATTTTACGAAAATATTCGACATTTACGTATTTATCAGAAAATCTGGACTAGGTAATAAAGGGATTTTAGGTGAGTGACCATCTGTACAAATTAGGGTGAGAATCTGTGAGATGAGAACAGGGTCACGGTATGGTACTAACTCCCATAATAAAGACAAAGAGATAAACACGTGGCTACATACTGCTGTAAATATATACAATGCACTGTTTTCTTTCTTTTATTCTAAAATAGAATGTTGGTAGCCCATTTTAGTTCTGAGACGCAACTTGAATCTGGTCATAATTATACAATTCTTTTCAAAAGTTCACATTCTTTTGGCAAATAGATTAAATTTGAAGCTTGCTTAAGGATTACTGTTATTTTTCAAGTTTCGAGATTCAACAATGACGATAAATTCATGGTTTTCAATTATGGCAAAGATTTTCATCGGTATAGGTAAAATTAACAGAATTCTTCAATTCTAAATATTGAGAACTAATGTTTGTACCATTCTTAAAGATATAGTAATTAAGATCACCGACTATGATTTTGTTCAGATAGCAACTTCTGAAAAAATTTACTCGGAATTCCTGGAATAACCTGTTATTCTTTTGTGTTTTCATCTCTTTGGGTACCTATAGTCCATATAATGTAGACTATTGTTCAGAGGTAGTCAACAGGAGAAATATTAGCTGTTTTTTTGTTACAGGACAATAGGCTTCAGTAGGTACCAACATATTGCCTCTTTGTCACCTAAAACTGTATCTCTAGCTTCATCACCAACTGATTTTCCCTAACATCTTAGAATTTTAAAATCTTGAAATCTAAAATAATGACATTTACTGATAATTATTTTATAGATATTTATACATAAGCTATATCGGTGATGTCAAAAGTAAATTCAAAACAAGGTAGGTACTCGAAGAAACCGTCAGTAAGGAAAGTGGTTAAATGAGCAAAGTAATTAACAGAATAAAATTCTTGAGGTAAATAGTACCTCTGTTCATAAACTGACAAAATATTTAAATGTATTCAATACAGAAAATATTATCTCTCATGACATCTCTTTTTAAATTTATTCTAA
The DNA here is from genome assembly GCA_947561585.1 of Caprella mutica. Lineage (NCBI taxonomy): Eukaryota > Metazoa > Arthropoda > Malacostraca > Amphipoda > Caprellidae > Caprella > Caprella mutica. The sequence goes on along the minus strand of CANNZV010001436.1, from coordinate 43,516 downwards.
AGAAACAGTAATCCGTCGACCATTAGAAAGAATAGGTATAACAACTTAAAAATTCCTTCTATTTTTTAGGAAGCTTTGGAAATGTGGAATGAATAATAAAATGAAGTTAATACTTTAATTAGACTAATTATTGTGGATATTTTCATTCTATCTCTACAAGTTTAACCTACAGCTTATGAGTTCTAAGAGGAAAATCTTTAATTCACTGTTTGGACAAGGTGGAATAACTTGCTCTGATTTAGACCTATTATGAGTTGAAAACGAAAGGACTATTAGTAGGCTGTCACTGTTTACTCGACTGATATTTAAGAGTATTCAGTCAGCAGGGTGAGTTATTACCTATATAGATTATTACTAGATTGCAAAAGGTTTTTAAAATTTTGAAATATATCTCAGAAATTGGATGATTTTGATCGATAGAATGGGCTAAATTTCTACTATTTTCAGGGTTAGGTAAAACAATTTAATTGTCAGCCAACTTGAATAATCATATCTGCAAGAATTATCAAGTATTTGTATCAAAATTTGAAAAAAATGAACTTTATGAGGTGTCTATAAAAAAACAGTGTTTCATAAATTTTGGTTATAGTTTTTTCAGACATTGCCTAATTAAATAATTACTTTATCCTAGCTAGCATATGAATATGAAAGGATAAAATTCTGTTAATGTAATAAATAGTAATGAATTATACTAAGTAGCTGTACTTCAATGAAAATATTGCAGGAAAGTAAATAGTCTAACCAGCTAACAGAAAGTACCCGAAAACTACAATTACTCCGTTATTCTATTAAATATTTAAATTACCCTACTTAAGAGCAATTTACCTCCACTTTAAGAGACACAGATATATAGAATAAGTAATCTTTTTTTTTCTAAATATACCAGTGATATGTTGTTCAAATGTACCAATTTACGAGTTTTTTTTTCTTAAAATGTACAACTGAAAACATGTATGGTCAAAAAAAGTGTATCCGTCATTATTTTCACATATAGTTTATTAATTTCACATTACCAAAATTTAACTCAACTAATAGTAATTCTTATAGATATTTTAAAATTAGTCTGGGCACACGATGATAAATCTGTAAAATTTGAAAATAATAGAAAATTATGGAGAACTGTAATTTGAGAAATTAGTTAAATACGAAGACTCGTTTCTTTGATAGTTCACTTATCTATATTAATAACTATTTTACACACTAATGAATGGGTGAAATTACTCGTTAAGGATTTGAAGTACCGGTAATAGAGCATTCACCCTATTTAAGAAACTAGATCAGAGGTGATATGATTGAAATCTTGACATGTTACATGTGATGTGCCCACCACCCACCGGTGGGTCTTATGAAAATATATTTTAAAAGACTAGATTTTCTCATTCATTGAGCATTTTTATGCGATGAATTTGCCATACGATGAATTTGCCATACGATGAATTTGCCATACGATGAATTTACCGGATACCCTTCTATAAGGGACGTTGTGTTTAAAACAAATCTATCGAAAAATGACAATCGGCGATTATGGATATATATCACTCAGGGTCAAATAAGAGACACCAGCTCTAATTAAACGTAATTAAACTTTTAATGTACAAACATACAAGCAACTGCACCGAAAAGTGAATTACAATAATTCAGACGAAACTACCACCACAGTGACTCTTTTCTCTGATGTACAAATACCTGAGACAAACACAAGGAAATAACTCTATAGCCAGCTACTGGTATTACGGAATAAATTATGCAAAATATAGTATTCTAATTATCTAACGACATGTTGGGAATTCCCATGTAAATAAGAACAAAGGTATACAAAGGTATATGCAAATCTACCCTTAAATTACACAAGCTAGTGTATGACAACATGTAAAGTCAAGTGTACCTACCTACGTTACAAATTTCACATCACCAAAGATAAATTCTACTAATGATAATTTGTTATATTTCAAATTTCTAAGATATCGAATTAATTGGAAATTAGAAAACCGAAATTTGTGAAATTGACATAATGTAGGATCTTTTCTCTGATAGTACATCATATTAGTGATCATTTTTTCTGATAGTACATCAAGTTACCGGTGATATAAGAAGTAGAAAATTTTTAAGAAGATACACTATTAATAAATATTAGAATATTACACTAAACAAACATCCTTTTTAAATAATTATTTCACTAGAAAATATAATACGATCGTCGTTAGAAAGCAAGACCAGTATTGTGGACTTTGGTCTCTCGCATTTCCTACTTCATCAAAATCCTTTTCCAACTGACGCTTAACTACATAATAACCTAAAAAAATAAATGTAGTGAATCACCCATTTAATTTCACTGTCTTGAAACACCAACTTAAAAATGTAATGAAGCACCAACTTAAGCTTATATTGCTTATGAACAGGATTCAACAGAAGTACAGTACGTTGAAGTAGCAGAATTTTGAATTATGATAACTAGGAATCGGTGTTACTAAACTAAGAATTTGTTATAAAAGTTATTAATACCAGGACTTTTATAGTTTTCGAATGTAAACGATAAATGAGTATGTATTGTTGTACATCTGACAAATCACAGTTTTCCAAATTTTAAAAGTTTGTGTTAAAGCACTATGACGAAAATTGTGTAATTAGGAAACTGCGAAAAACTAATGCTGAAAAATAGCCTTAAAACCTATTTCAATTTTTAAAATATGCCAGAACTCTCTAACAGGATTACGTTACTGTTTAAAGCTCTAAATTAGAAGAAATGAAGTCACACAGCTAGCCTGTTATGGGAATGTCACACACATAGAAACCTTATCAGCAGCAATGTTTAACCAATGATTTCCTGTTAATTTAACTAAGTCAATCTAACAGCACCTGTAGTGTACCTACCTGCCTGCGTAGCCGGAATTAACCCTAGTCTCGGACTAGATCCACGCATCTTAAAACTGCGTACAGCTTTTAGTATATTCAATGTCACGGGATTAGAGGAATTAATAATGACTTAATTCTATCAAAAACGGCTAATTTAGAAACTAGTTCAAGCGGTAAAGTATGAGGATTACAAATTCACGACGGAAACGTACCAAGTGAATCAGCTCTGTTTGTCTAAACTGATTAGAGAAAAGGTTGGTAATTCCGTGAGCTATGGTCATTTCACACGAAACACAATGATTTGTTTTAAGATAAATGTAAAACGAGTGTAAATTATCACATAATTCTAGTGTAAATTATATGAATAATGACACGGATTCTATGCTTCAACATGTATTCTTATAATCAAAAAAATTCTCGGATGATGATGATGATGATTGAGTTGATAATTCAAACTTTAAAACTGGAATTGTTTAAATATTACATTTGTCACTTTTATATATTACAGAAATCAGTTACTCAGAATAGAAGTTTTTATCGACGGCTCAATTAGATCGCTATATCAATTAATACAAAAATCTACCATTTTAACAGTTCACCAGATATTATTTTGTTATATTCATCTTTAAAATTGAAAAGCTATGGAGTATTTCGAATTTTGATAGCTTTTTACCAACAAATTTTTAATAACATAAGATCGAAATTATGTATTTTCCGAAAATAAGTAGAAGGGACCTCAAAAAAGCATCCAAAAAGGATATATGAATATATATCCTATTCGTTTCCGATATATGATCCCCTGATTATAATTTTCCGATTGGAATTACAGCAAGCCAAGGAAGGTAGGTTTGGTTGTCTAAACAGCAATCCAAGGAAGGTAGGCTTAGTTGTCTAAACAGCAATCCAAAGATGGTAGGTTTAGTTGTCTAAACAGCAATCCAAGGAAGGTAGGTTTGGTTGTCTAAACAGCAATCCAAGGAAGGTAGGTTTAGTTGTCTAAACAGCAATCCAAGGAAGGTAGGTTTAGTTGTCTAAACAGCAATCAAAGGAAGGTAGGTTTAGTTGTCTAAACAGCAATCCAAGGAAGGTAGGTTTGGTTGTCTAAACAGCAATCCAAGGAAGGTAGGTTTAGTTGTCTAAACAGCAATCCAAGGAAGGAAGGTTTAGTTGTCTAAACAGCAATCCAAGGAAGGTAGGTTTGGTTGTCTAAACAGCAATCCAATGAAGGTAGGGTTGGTTGTCTAAACACCAATCCAAGGAAGGTAGGTTTAGTTGTCTTAACAGCAAGCAAAACCAAGTAGGTTTAGATGTCTAATCAGCAAGCCAAGCTAGGTAAGTTTAGGTGTCGTTTAATCATCAAGTCAAGCTAGGTAAGTTTAGATGTTGTTTAATCAGCAACCCAAGCTAAGTAGGTATAGGTGACTAATCAGCAATACAAGCTAGGTAGGTTTAGGTGACTAAACAGCAAGCAAAACCAAGTAGGTTTACGTATTCATACAGCTCGTGCCTGACATCGTGAGAACATCTACTTCTAATTGCCACCACCAAGAACATGAATAGAAGAGACCTCTATTCGTAAATCACGGTACTATCCTGATTAGATTACCTGATTACCATTATGGTAATTGAAATACAGTTTTATCGTAAACAGAACACGGTATTATCTTAATTAAAACAAGGTTTAATGATAACATTAACACTACTATCTTAACTATAGAGTAATGAAATTAGAGCATAACACACACCAAATTAAAAATTGCATCATAGAGTCATCGACACTACAAAACTTTTTTGTTCTAATGAAAGATGCATACAATAAAATCAAATGATTCTAAGAAAGTGAGGCTATTTTTGAACATATTTATTAATAACAGAAATTTTTTCGATAGGAACAAGCCAATTTTAAAGAACAAATGTTTCTAGCTTCACTCTTACACAGGATAGTTTAAAATAGTTCACAGTGTCAAGAGGCAAGTTATCCATGACTTAACACCCTCAAACACAAGGTAGGCTATGGGAAGAAAATAATCCAGCCGTGTGAAAAAAACGTTAAGATGGACCGTTGGTGTGCACGGACAGTACAATTTTCCGCCTGAGGGTTAAACACAGATACATGGCTTTGATTTGCACGACTTGGCTATACAATAGAGTTCCTTGGTACCTTATTGTCTAAGACATTCTACTCTCAAAGTACCTGCCTGTACCTTGAACTACTATACTATTGATACAAATTGTAGTCTACATCGAATTAAATCTAATATATGTAAAAATATTAGCTACTGTTTACCATGATGTTACAATATTTCAGTCTCTTCATAATATAATTTGAATGTTTAGCTAACGGATATTTCACTATTGAAAAATAGAATAAAAATATATTCAAAATAATAAATATATCAAAATCGACCTTCATGGTTCTCACTCTCCAGTTCTCCCTCCATATAACCACTCCAATCCTCTTTCCTATTCACCACTCCAATCCTCTCCCCATATCACCACACCAGTCCTCTCTCTCCATATCACCACACCAGTCCTCTCTCTCTCCATATCACCACACCAGTCCTCTCTCTCTCCATATCACCACACCAGTCCTCTCTCTCTCTCCATATCACCACACCAGTCCTCTCTCTCTCTCCACATCACCACTCCAGTCCTCTCTCCACATCACCACTCCAGTCCTCTCTCCACATCACCACTCCAGTCCTCTCTCCACATCACCACTCCAGTCCTCTCTCCACATCACCACTCCAGTCCTCTCTCCACATCACCACTCCAGTCCTCTCTCCACATCACCACTCCTGTCCTCTCTCCACATTACCACTCCAGTCCTATCTCTCCATATCACCACTCCAGTTCACCTCACTTCTTTTCCAAGTTGGCAAACATAGCAACTGATAAGATTGGTACTCCACAAACATACCAATATATATTATAACAATATGCTTTGCTGTCGTATTTATCCACTCCTTATTTGGCGTGAAGCGTGCTGTACACTGGCGTTATTAGTTGGTCAGTCAGGTACGTGATATCTAAAAAAACTTGGCCAGTATTTACAAATGAATGTACACAGTCATGCTTTTGAAATTATCTAATATGATACCTGTCAAAATTCAATTTAAAAGATCCTAAGAATTGGAATAAGAAAATTCTAATATCTAATCACAGAGTTTCAAGACTATAAAATTGGTAATAACAATACGAGTTTATCGTCAGAACAATAATGCTTGCTAACCATTTTAAAGGTATAATTTTTATTCAATCTTTTTTTTTCAAAACAATATGGCGTCAAGTCGTGCCTTGATAACATCAGACTCAGTCTAACAATGTAGCTATCAATTTCTTCAGTGACCCCTAGATGTACCCCCCCCCCCTTAAAGCCAATTAATGGCCCCCCTTATTTGTTGGCTTAGTCGTTAGATTGCCTGCCCCATGTTGTATATAGGTGGTCGAATAATTAATTCGGTAAGAGGTTTAACGTCTGCTTCGGAACCAATGGCCGTATTGCTGACGTCACAAGGAAATTAAATACAAAGAACTGGAAGAAGCAGTCAGAATAGTTAAAGGATCTATGAACAAAATCACATAACCTATCGGTTACCAGCTAATGCATGCAGAAAAGCTACACCGTAAATACAGTTTGTGGCAAGATTGAGTTTATTTTATATTAATATTTCACATTTCATAAATATATTAAATAATGATATTGCTAGTTCATTTAATGTAGAAAATAGAATTGGGTAGCAAGTTAATGTATAGTTAAACTTTTAATCATCAAAAAATTTGTAAAATAACATTTTATCAAAGTAAATAAATACTGTTCATCACGTAGACAAGAAATATTGTTTAATATATCATTGCATAAGATTTATTGTAAAGGTAAGCACAACATTACTAATAAATAATAATTTAGTAAATCTTTTAATCATAGAGTTCCGCGTGCGTAATATTTGCGCGGTTCAAGAGAGCGGTGTAGGGGCGTGAGTGCATGCGCGTGCTGTACAACAGTTAACGCATCACGCTTCCATACCATCAAAGATGGCGGAGATTGGTAACTATGAACTGGACACGGTATGAAGAAATATATAATTTTTTATATAGAATTATTTATTAGTCTAATTAATAAATCAGTCTGAATTAAAGTCTCAAGTATCAGGTGTGAATTAAATACCAGATGAACATCAAAACATCAAAATATTTAGTTTAGATGACACTAAATCATAAATTTAAAATATATAGTCTATAGCCTTTCGACGAATACTCTGACAAAGAATCTGAACAATTTCTCAAATTGTGATATTTTACGATAAAATGCCATCAATATTTACCGTAATGGACAATCTTCTGATTACAAATTTTCCGATTGAACAGATTTTTCAAAGCTTCCCACACACATTCTCACAAATAGATGTTAAATATACAGGATCTAAGGAATGAGGTATTTTAACACCTGCCTGGTTGTAAGAAAAGAAGTTTCTCTCCTTCCCTCCCAACCGTAACGATACGGAAACGAAAACAGAGCGGGTCTTCCTGTGAGAAGTGCATGCATTATTCGACGGCACGTGCCGGGCTTGAATTACGGAATCACTTGAAAACTAAAGAACTTTATAATTTTTTGATATTTAGTAGGGATTTAACGTCTGTTTCGGAGCTAAAGGCCATATTGCTGACGTTAAAAGAAAATTAAATACAAGGTACTGAAAGAAGCAGTCACAAAAGAAAGAGGCTGTGGTAAGAACTAAACTATGTAGAATTACTATCGAGTTGTGACAATATGCTTTTAAAATCATAGATCGCGAAAATACTATAGGCGGAAAGAATTAAAGAGTATTGAATTGTTCTACACCAGCTGTGTATAGTATTCGATGCCATTTCATTTCGTCTGTGATATTCTTAAGATCTATGATTTATAAAGCAGTGTCACAACCCTACCAATAACTCCTAGTAAGAGCGTCATAAACTATGTGGTTAACTACTAACTGTGTGAACACTGAGCAGTCACATAAGTAGCACCAAATTGCATGTCAATTTACTACCTAATGGAGAGTTGACTACATTAAATCAAACACAGTTTACCTCTCTGATGAATGGACATCAGTAGTGTGCCTGCCACTTCAACGCTATGCAACTTTGCACTAAAAATTGGTTCATAACCTAATTTGATGCCACCTTTCAAAGTAGGGCCTAACTGTCAAAATAACCATATGATAATTATCATTTACTTTTTCTTTCAACATCCATAATGTGGAACCGTCGATAACTCTGAACTTACCCTAGACTTAGAGTATCCGAATGTCAAGTTTCTAAGGTTTGAGACTTTTATCAAAATGTAACAAGTGTGCAATACGACAAACTAGCGAATACGACAAACTAGCGGATACGACAAACTAGCGGATACGACAAACTAGCGGATACGACAAACTAGCGGATACGACAAACTAGCGGATACGACAAACTAGCGGATACGACAAACTGCATTGCGTTTCTATATAATAAAAAATCTTAAGAGTGTAAGTCTAATGGGATGTCGAACTAATGTGATGTCGAACTAATGTGATGTCGAACTAATGGGGTGTCGGACTAATGGGGTGTCGGACTAATGGGGTGTCAGACTAATGGGGTGTCAGACTAATGGGGTGTCGGACTATTGGGGTGTCAGACTAATGGGGTGTCGGACTATTGGGGTGTCGGACTATTGGGGTGTCGGACTATTGGGGTGTCGGACTATTTAAATGTCCCCATATCAACTGATAGAGTCATTCCTATAAACTATAAATTCCTAATTTTGTTGGTTACTACTATAAGATAAATATGCCACATCTACTAGAGCCTGTTAATCACCCATTCACTGGCTATAAATAATTAAGTGACTCAATTAAGAAGGGAGACATGTAAGACTGGCCACCGTGAATGAAAGTTTGTTGCTGTAGTGATAGGAGTGTGGAGGAACAAGATACCATAGAGTAATGAGCTGTGATTTATGGCAACCTACAGACTGTACAGTGTACACTGTACCATAGTAAATAAATAGAGAAGTGTAACGAGTACAATATTGGAACATCCGAAAATATTATGAGTGACGTCACACAGAATATTTTCCATTTGTTTTGAAATAAAAAATGTGCTATTATTCAGTTAAATGTGCATTTTCGTGGAAATTAATTGTCATAAAATTGTTTTTATCACGTTTTACACTTTACTAAATTATAATATTCAACTAATTACTTATAAAATTTGAGAGTACTCTGTGTGACGTCATTTGTTTACATCGTTTCTGAAGAATCCATCAAGTTCACCGTCAATGAATTCGAGACTTAGTATACTTCTCTATTTATTTACTATGCACTGTACACAGTGTGCAGTCTCAGTGCAGTACAGACTGTACAGTGATGAGAATGTACATTTTATTTTAAAGAAGGTATTTTAAAAACTCAAAAAAGTTGTAGCTATTTTAGAATTAGAGTAAGGATGAAAATCCTGCACTAGACAATGAATTCAGTGAACAAAATTTGAAAACCCTCAACGGTGAATTTTTTATTACCTTTCAAAATTACGACAATAACTGCATTTACTTTTATTTAACTAATCCGAAGCTATCCAATCAGTTTGTATCCTAATTAATCTGACGGGTTCCAATTAAGGAAACAGCTATTAGGATGTGTAACAAATTATCGAACCAATTAGAATAGAAATTAAATAATAATTACTGTATTTATTTTTCTTACATGATCTAAAAGTGGAAGCTTGTAACATGCCCTATCGCTGATAGCGTTTCTTAAAATTGTAATCAAGAGTTTAGAAGTGTATGAAGTGTCACAGAGTTTCTACTTTCTTGAGAAGGTGTTGTATGGCAATCAAACAGTTGACACGTGACCAAATAGATGGCGATGAAGTTGATCAGCCATTTTAGGGAGAAGGGAGACCACAAAGAAAGAGCTTATTTGGATAGCTTTGGATCACGACTTCCCGACTCACCAAAGAAATCTTACTGGTCACAGTCTTCAGCCAGAATAGTCTGGGAGTATTTGAAGGAGACACAATGATTAAGCCTTTCGCCAAATGGGGTGAAACCGTTTATAATGGGAATGAATTTAGCAGAACGAACAGGTAATTATGAAGAAATTACACTTTTAAAGTTCGGCATATTCTCGTCAGCTATTTCTTTAGAATATACAAAATTTAAAAAGTTCACCATATACTGTTATTTAATTACTATGAACATTTCTGGGGCATACCGTTATTGAAAAATATTTATAACCCTTACAAGGAAAAGAGTTGACAGCATCTTTCTAAGGACCGAATCTTTCACACGATAAAGATGCCCTCAAACAAGGAGATACCTAATTTGTCTTAACAATAGTCACCTCAGTGTGTATCTTGGGGAGCTTGAGCCTTTGCCTTTATTTAGTAATGTTCCCATGACTACTCCCTTAAAAAAAACTAATGATTTAACTAGGCCCTCCACACGTGAAGTGGTGTGTGATTTAACTAGTCTCACCACACGTGAAATGGACTGTGATTTAACTAGTCCCACCACACGTGAAATGGACTGTGATTTAACTAGTCCCACCACACGTGAAGTGTTGTGTGATTTAACTAGCCCCTCCACACGTGATGTGGTGTTTTATTTAACTAGCCCATCCACACGTGAAGTGGTGAGTGGTTTAACACTATCGCCTCCACTCGTGAAGTAGTGTGTGATTTAACTAGCGCCTCCACACGTGAAATGGTGGATGATTTAACTAGCGCCACCACACGTGAAATGGACTGTGATTTAACTAGTCCCACCACACGTGAAATGGACTGTGATTAAACTAGTCCCACCACACGTGAAGTGGACTGTGATTTAACTAGCTCCTCTACACGTGAAGTGGACTGTGATTTAACTAGCCCCTCCACACGTGAAGTGGTGAGTGATTTGACTAGCACCTATGAAATAGAAATATTTTTTATCAGGTTTTTTAATGTGAGTTTGTTTTCAATATTTTTATCGATACATCAGAGACAGAAAGGAAGTTTGAAGATAAGTTGTTTACATAAATGTACCTTGAACGGAATTCTGTTTTGGCTTCACCATTATTTCTTTCCTGTGATTTAGGAATAAATTCATAAAAATGCTAAAGTTGAGGTTACAATTGTCGATCTCTTTACCGTCCGAAATTTTTCTTGCTTTACTTTCGATTTCTGAATAAGAAATACAAGTAGTAATAGAGCTTGTTATATTGATAAACGTCCTACATTTTTCATGATTTACTTTTACGGTCCTACATTTTTCATGATTTCCTTTTACAGTTCAATTTTTTTCAAGATTTACTTTTACGTTCCTAAAATTTTCATGATTTACTTTTACGGTTCGAAATTTTCAATGATTTACTTTCACGGTCCTAAAATTTTCATGATTTACTTTCGTACATTTTTCATGATTTACTTTTACGGTCCGAAATTTTTCATGATTTACTTTTAAGGTCTAATTTTTCTTTTCGGACAATAAAAGTAAAGAGATCCAAAATGTTGAATTATTTCATTGGTTTAGTTAGATCCTTCGATTACTTTTCAGTTCGGCAGCTAGCTATAGTAGCTACTTCGTGAGCAAAATCCCTAGGAAAAGAATGTGCGCAACTTCTTTACGCTATTTTGCTACTTTTCTGAGATTTAGAAAGTGAATACAAAGGACTTTAAAGGAGTAGTCAAACATTACATTAACTCTCACCCGTACCAACTATCTACAAAACGTAATATAAATAGTACGAAGTGTGAAGAGAAACTGTTTAAGTTTATTATAATGTTATTCCATTCTGTCACTTATATAGATATTTATTGATGAATAATAAATAACTTAAAGAAATATAGGCCTATAATTTTAGGCTTTTGAATTTACGATATAGTAAGATTGATTATAGTTGTTTATAGTAAGATTTAAATAATATTCATTGTAAATTATACAATAATTCTCCGGAAGAAACATAGGGTGTTTTTAACCATAAAAATATGCGACACGGATAGGGTAAGCTCCGAGTTACCGGACGTGTCCACATAGGTAAAAAAAATATAGTTATAGGAAAATATATAAATTACCTTTTAATTTTCAATTTTATTGGTACCCAAGATACCTGCAAGTATATACCAATTAAAACCGACCAATAACTCAGATCTCAACCTATAGGATACAAAACAAAAAATTCAATTATTCATATACGACAATATTTTTGTTCAAATGTAAACCATCTAAATTTGGTACAATTTCAATCGAATGTTCCATACGAGTTTAAATGTATATAATATCAAACTAGTATAAATAACAATTATAACCGGTTACTAATCCGTATTAAAACAAGCATAAAGAATAATAAATGCATCTTATAACGTTACCTTCCGCAATCTGCGAAGGTAACAACGAAAAAAGTATTATGCGTACACACGTAAATTGACGTAATTAATATAATAATTAGAATATACAACTTTGAATTGAATCACACTTGCGATATTTTTTATGAATTAATGTGATATAATTTCCATATTTCTTATTCGTTTTAAATCTAATTAATACGATAATTAACACTTAAACGTCCAAATTATTATTTACGGGAAATCTAATTTTTATCATTATTTATTTATTCATTCATTTAATTATTACAAAATGTTGAGAATTAGTATAAGTCAATATCCACGTGACATAGCCTGAATGCAAATACGTGTTGAAAAAAGCTAATAATTACTTATACTATTAGTAATTTCAGGTATGTAATTATGTACAAAGTGATTCAAAATAGTAAGGGACAAGTTATTAAACATGTTTACTTCCATTGTTCCACCAGTGACCGGCAAAACGCTTGGGATAAAAGTGTCTCCAGAATATAGGTTCCCATAAAAAAAAATTGAGGAAACCTACCTACCGGCGGAATAAATTAATAATCCAAAACCACAAACAACAATTGGGCGACACGGAAATAATAAAAAATATAAAAAATATTCCTACGGTGGATAACAAGTAGTGTCTCAGTTTGGAGATTATAATGTAATAAATTACTAGAAAAGGTAAAATTGGTAGTACAATTGAACAATAGTTCAGACAAAAACAATTCACAATTAAAGTGCTACTGGTTAAAAAAAAATCATTAAATAGAATTTAGAAAAATGGGATATAATAGTATTTTTTTCCAATGAATTTGAATAAAAAAATGAATAATACATTGTGGTTTATAAATAAGGATTAATAAAAAGTATTATTGTATTTAGAGACTTTTATTAAGTTATTTTATGACAGATATATTTACATTTATCTATTTTCGACACGCGTCTCCGAACAATAAAATTAACTTTCACTTCCATGTAGGTAGTGTGAAAGACAATATTTCCATTTATAGAAATTATCTTAATAGGCTAAATTATATTAAAATTCTGTTTTCAGTTTAAACCAAATTAATTTATGAAAATAAAATTATATTAATACAAAATAAATTTATTTGAAAAGTTTTAATATAATACATTTACTAATTACAGATAATTAAAAGTTATATTAAAGATATAAATATGACAAGTGTAAGGGTACACACCCCCAGGGGAAACTGAAATTATTCCAAGTAACAACATCTAGAAAAATAAATTTTTGAAATAAATAAATGAAATTTCCCTAATTTGTCCGTATAATATAAAGACACAAGCTCTGATCTTCCATTTCAAACTAAAATAAAGTAATAAAGTACTGATGAAGTTACAAAGGAAATGATCAACAACAATCATACCCTAGGTATAGAGCTGGACTTGGTTTCAGTTAAAAAATTAAATAAGTCTAACTGCCCCTCTAACTATTTGAAATAAAAAAATACCTCAAAAATGCCATTATCAGCTATTAGTTCCGAAATAGATTAATGCAACGTGAGAAACCTAATATACTGACCAAAAAAAAAACCTAAGTGTGGAAGTAGGTACCATGAGGACTAAACAATTCTATAATTTAACATCTTAAACCTAACCCTATTAAACTTTTACATCTTGGTATATATAATTATTAAACAGATTAAGTTAGGCTGAAGAAAAATTGGTATTTAAGGTTTTCACAATTATAGATAAATTTAAAAGATCTTACTTTGTTAGTAATGGTACATGGCACCCCGGGGTAGGTTGATCTAGTTTCTTTTTTTACCTGTTATTAGTTGAAGGTGGGATATATGTTCATTAGTGGTGGCCAGTATGGGGAACCACAGCTATTACACTAATTTCTATTTTAAAACTAAGTACTTGCATACTTTCCCATGATGGAAGAAGGCGTGATTTTATTGCCTATACTAAATGTCATCATTTGTACTAATTAAGCTTTAAGCGATTAATTACCCCAATATGTCTCTAATAGTAGAAAAAAAGATATTATATATATATATACATATATATAAATTTATTGAATTTCTTAGAATTGGAATGCATTTGATAATGCTGAAATTAAAATTATATTAAAGATCAATAAGTTTAATTTTCAAAATGGTTATTTAACTCTGAAAGTAGATTTTTAATATTCGATCATTCGAATAGAAAGATGTCTATTCATCGGCAGGAAAAGGAATGAAAACCTGGACCAAACAATTTATTTTATGACCAACTGTACCGTATTTTAAATCTAAATCAGTTACAACATCAAATATTTACTGATACACTAACACTCCTGAATTGTGGAAATGTTAGATCCAAAAAATTGAAGCTAAAAAGATTCATGATTTTTTCGATAGCAGAATTGAAATCAATATATATATCTACAAATTCTACCTATTTCTACCCTATTAAAAAAGAGACTTTCCTATCTATAATAATCTGTTTACGCCCATTTCTCAATTATTCCGAAAACTTTCAATTCACACAAAACCTCATTAACATTTTATTCTAAGATAGGTTACCATTTTTCAAGCCAATTTGGGCTCTATGCTCACTATACATAGAGGTCAAATTAAGTGTTAGCTTTTTAAAGAACATATATCGTAGAAAGTTGCATCAGTTATTAATTTCTACGGGAGTTTTACCCTATTTGGGTTGTAGGGAATCAACTCCGCCCCTTCTGACCCCTCATTAACCACCGCAAAGAAAATGGTGAAAGGTTAGCAGAGAAAATAATAGAAATCATTGGAGAGAACCAACAGGTGACACGATAGGGAATTTTAAGTAAAAAAATTATAATAGACAAAATATAAAATAAAATTTCAAAAATATAAGTTTAAAAAATTGACTACTGTTCCAACTTCTTACTCCAAATGTTATTTATTTGAATTTTTTTACATTTTACAGCTACCTACATAGAAAGACTGACTATTTAATTAGCAAAATGATATTAATAAAGCTTGTCATCTTCAATTATTATTAAAATCAGAGTACAATATTCAAAAGTATCCATGATACCTGTATCTAACCTAACCGTATCACGGATACAATCATTTTCAGTTCATTACCCTAGCACACGGTACGAACTGCACGATACATATACATTTTCTACTAATTATTCCACGCTTTTTTTCAATTGCGCTATCCTCCATTTGGTGCGCAGTAACTGCGGCGCAAATGCGCAAAGTTTGCGCTTCATTGCGTAGATGCTAACGCAGATACAGTCTACCTACGCAGCGAACAATGAAGTAAAGTTTACGAAAAGCAAAATGGCTGCAGTTAATTATTACTACCCAGTGAAAAAAAGTAGGTAAGGTTTGTCAATTTTTTAAAACAAAATCGAGCAAATAAGAGATATGAATTAAATACTGTATCAAATTTCAGTAGGTTATTAGTAAAAAAAAACGCATCAAAATATTAAAAAATATTTATAGTTGAGAGAACAAGAAAAAAGTATATAATCTAAGTGATGCACCCATCCATCATGGATATTTTTTTTGTTCTCTCCACAATGAATATAATTTTAATATTTTGATACCCTTTTTTAAGACCCTCCCGTGCGAAAAAACGACCCAAAAATAGATATTTCTGACAGATGTTTTACATTAATTTCACACCAATCAAATATCGCAGTTGGTTCATAACCCTCCCCGATAATTAGAGAAAACAACAAAAGCGTTTTTCCGATTTTGAATTTGTAAAATCATTGCTTTTAACCAGCGGAACATTTCGGCACTTACGCTATTTTCTGCCTCAGTCATCGGATGGGTCGGTTTTCGCGCGGCAGGGTTTTACTAAAAACCTACTGAAATGTTCATCAGGTACTTGGATGGTAGATTCAGTGTTAACCAATTGCAAACATTAAATCTACCTTTTTTTCAATAAATTACCAATTGCAAGAAATATTACTTAATGTAATAATTTCCTAAACATTAAAACCATTTTAAAAATCAAACTCGCATTGCGAAAATTATATTCATAAATATTATATAGTACATATGTAATATTTATTATATTATAAATAAATTTTAATCATACCATTTATAGATGAGAAGTATTTTAAAACAAAATATATTAAAATTGTTTAGTAATTTACAGAATCGTTAACTAAATCTTCAAATTAATGTGTATAAAAATACAATATTTTTCATAGCACCATAATAAACAGAAATAAATCTAAGGAAACTTAGATAATGACGAATTATAAGTACTATTATACGCTACACATTCCCTTATGTTTTTAAGTAACAAAAACAATACTATAGATTAATAAAATTAATACCTCTCTATATCTTATAATAAGTTTCGTTGGTCGTCTCAAACGAAGTAACTATAACTACTCAGGTAGTCGTCACGTTATTTAAAAAGGTAACCATTCTCTATAACCTTACTTTATTAGCTTGTTGTTCTCTTACTATTTAATTTATTTGTCAATAAGATCTATGTGGTTTCAGGTAAAAACTAATAGTTGTGACCAAAAGAACAATATAGTTCGGATTATAGGCCCACATAAGCTATAGCTATTTCCTCATTAATTATATACTTTATATGCATACTTCATTTGGGGATATTTATTTATACTGCTTTTGGTTTGAACAACGTAAAACATGCTCTATATTCCTATTTCAAAACAGAATCTTTATAAATAATTACATTTTTTCAAGCATTTTGAACACAAATCGGCAGAACTATTTAATAGCATCACCTCAGTCAAATATCCAGAAACTCTTCCTACATGGAATATCTACCTGGTATATAAATTTAAACAAATAACTATACCTATTTCATTCATTCCTTTCATTGCATTAATTTATAAAATTAATAATTTAGACGATGGATGAATCAAACAAATGGAATTATTGGAAATTTGAAACATAATATTTATGCAATACAAACGATCAAATTCTAAATTAGATAATTGCATAATCACATAAAACTGTCTAAAATATATAAACTATTTCAATATGTTCAATACTAATGGCTAGGGTTGTGACAATATGCTTTCAAAATCATAGATCCTGAAAATATTACAGACGGAAAGAATTATAGAATATTGAATGGTTCTACACCAGCGGTATATAGTATTCGATACCATTTCATTTCGTCTGTGATATTCTTAAGATCTATGATTTTAAAAGCATATTGTCACAACCCAAGTGACAAAATGCTTTATAAATCATACAGAATATTATAGAAGGAGAGAATTAAAGAGTATTGAATGGTTCTACACCAGCAGTATATAGTATTCGATACCATTTCATTTCGTCTGTGATATTCTTAATATCTATGATTTTAAAAGCATATTATCACAACCCTACTAATGCCCCATGGACGTAGGTAACTCATGGCTTCAGTGCACCACAATTATTATAGTGGCGACGAAGTGACGCCACTATAGAGTGCTACAGGCAAGCTATAGGTAGGTAACTAAAAAAACACTACCAACTTACTTACTCATGGAAATACTTCAGTATCCGGTATATACTGGAACTGCTTATCAAGCATATCAGTAGGATAAGGTCTGAGTTATAGGACTGCTACATATTTCCGAACAACACGATAAAAATTAAAAAATAATTATTATTTAACTTTTATTCTATATGTAAAACCTGCAATAAAAATTAAAAAATAATTAAATAATCACGATATATATTTTTTACATGATCAACTATGTGAAAATATTTCCATACCTAAATAAATTATAAATATGTATAAACTGAAAAGGATCATCAAAATACAAAATTACTTCATACAGAAAAAATAGGCTTATAAAAAATACACAAAAATAAAAATTACAGAAAGAAACACCAAATATAAAAATTATCAACTATCTTCAAAAAGTACAAAAATAAATCAAAATAGAGCACATGAATGAAGTGTCCATACACACGATATAGTAAACACAGTAGCTATAGTAAATAGCGTGTGCGTGTGTTTGTGTGTGTAGTAACAGCGTATTTATGAATGAAGGTAAAGGGGCGAGTACTTGTACTATCGAGTAGAGATCCGAGGGATAGATTATATATGCAAATTGGTACCTATAGGATATATACGGTAGGTATGCCCTGGGGATGTGTATGGGATATACACATTTACATATTCTGAGAACTGACTGACTCGAAAATATGGAGATTAAATAAATTAATATAATTAGTTAATATAGTAAGGGTTAGACGTGTATACCGTCTTTAGAGAGACTTTTAATAGATATATAATGGAAAAGATAATCTAATTTTAGTAGGTTTTTTTACGTCTACTTCAGAAACAAAGGCCATATCGCTGACGTCAAAAGGAAGGAAATACAATGGACTGGAAGAAGCAGTCAGAAAAGAAAGTGGCTCAATGAACAAAGTCACTTACCACCGTCGGTGACAATGGTCATTGATGCAGAAAAGCTACTCCATGAATGCAGTCACTTACCAAGGAATGTGAAGAAAAGGGACACAAGCACCGGTGGCTGCACGCATAGATGGAAGAGGAAAATGAAGAGGTGATTGTAAATGAAGCCTACGAGTCTACCAAACACAAAATCCAAAACCTTCTGGTTGAAGAGCATAACCCGAGCGCTATCCTCTAAAACTGCAAGTAGCGTTAAAAAATGATAAACATGGTATAAGAGACTATCAATCATTCAAATTACAACAGTTCACCTGTTCCGGAAAAAGTCACTAGTATCTATTGAATTCTATTACCTACATTCAATTGTGACTTATCTATAAAATATTCATCTAGATTCTAGAATCAAGATAAATAAAACTACAAAAATAATAGATAAATAAATAATACCTTTTAACAACCAACAAATGATATGACAAACAAATCTCATCGTATATAATTATAATACATAATAAAGTAATAAACAGGAATTAGAAATCTCAAGTTATACCTGTGTAGGTATGATAGGCACAACACGCTAATTACAGGTGTGACACCTATACAGGCACAGCGACACTAGAAACTATGTCCGACTTATAGGTTCATGGGACAAAATAAACCATGTAGTACCAATGGAATTTTTCACGTCAATAAATCATTTTAACGATGAAGATATATTTTAAAATGGTGTAAAGGTAACAAAACAGCTTTTTCTTAGAAAGGAAGATACAAATAATATTCCACTAGAGATGAACTCTTACGGTGAAGAACATTCATACAATATCTATTTACAGTCAATACAAATAATATTCCACTAGGGATGAACTCTTACGGTGAAGAACATTCATACAATATCTATTTACAGTCAATACGAATAATATTCCACTAGGGATGAACTCTTACGGTGAAGAACATTCATACAATATCTATTTACAGTCAATACGAATAATATTCCACTAGGGATGAACTCTTACGGTGAAGAACATTCATACAATATCTATTTACAGTCAATACAAATAATATTCCACTAGAGATGAACTCTTACGGTGAAGAACATTCATACAATATCTATTTACAGTCAATACAAATAATATTCCACTAGGGATGAACTCTTACGGTGAAGAACATTCATACAATATCTATTTACAGTCAATACGAATAATATTCCACTAGGGATGAACTCTTACGGTGAAGAACATTCATACAATATCTATTTACAGTCAATACAAATAATATTCCACTAGGGATGAACTCTTACGGTGAAGAACATTCATACGATATCTATTTACAGTCAATACAAATAATATTCCACTAGGGATGAACTCTTACGGTGAAGAACATTCATACAATATCTACTTACAGTCAATACAAATAATATTCCACTAAGGATGAACTCTTACGGTGAAGAATCAGACCCTCTATTCCTGTGTTATATTTATAATGTTCGTAAGGGAATATAGGTAGCTATACGGTATATATTATAGTGGGTGTCATCACTATAGACATCGGTAAACAATATAGGCACACAGCTATACAGGGTATCACAGAGCAATGGTAACGTTAGCTGATGGTTACATCTATTTTGATTTTTGAAAGAATTTAAATCGTATTTCAGACGAATGGACAACAAACAAAATATGAATAATACTAACAATTAGTTGTTTTAGATATATTTAAGAAATATTGATATGAGGTAAAACATAATTATCAAATATGAATTTAAAAACTCTGTCAAAAATTTAAATAGGCTATTATTTACAAAAATTAAAGTATCCATGATACCTTGCAAGCATCATGGATACCATTAAATAATCAATATATTAAATACAGGTTATATTTATGTTGCAATTTTTTCAGAGTTTAGATATTAATATTTTATATACCATTCTAATTACCATATTACAATTTACTTCTATTTATAACAGTATTTTAAATTTAAAGTACCCATATAACATTGTTTTACCTTCTATGTATCGACTATGACCTTTAATTCTACAAATAACTGTAAATATTCAAAGTTACACCTATAATATATTGTAAACGTAGTTATAAACTAAAACATCAAATAATTACATAAATGCAACTAACAAATACATTCCTTTTGAAAGTTAAAGAAATGTCTAACCCCCCCCCCCCCCTAACTTGTCAATCACCATACCCCCCGCCCCCCTGTACGTCAGTTCGTACATGCCCCTGCAAGTCGTGATAGCTGGAGGGGTATACTAAGGTGCTATACCAGTGGATATACCACCTACAGTAACACCAGGCCAAACCATACCAAGAAAACTGATAGAGTAAACCTTGTAGAAGGTAATTAGATGGTGTAGCGTGAGATGACGTCATCTAAAGCGTCTTTTTATCAATGGTTTGGCCTGGTACATCTAAGTGCAGAATGTTTCTCTGCATAGATAGGTAGGGGCAGAATTTATCAGGGTTAATGGCACTGGGGTATGATAGGGACTCTATGACCATTCAGGTGTATCTGACCATCTGCATGCTGTACCTACAGTGTATCTGACCATCTGCATGCTGTACCTACAGTGTATCTGACCATTTGCATGCTGTTCCTACAGTGTATCTGACCATCTGCATGCTGTACCTACAGTGTATCTGACCATCTGCATGCTGTACCTACAGTGTATCTGAGCATCTGCATGCTGTACCTACAGTGTATCTGACCATCTGCATGCTGTACCTACAGTGTATCTCACCGTCTGCATGCTGTACCTACAGTGTATCTCACCGTCTGCATGCTGTACCTACAGTGTATCTGACCATCTGCATGCTGTACCTACAGTGTAGCTGAGCATCTGCATGCTGTAACTAGTGTATCTGAGCATCTGCATGCTGTACCTATAGAGTCCACATTAAATGTTTAAATTCTTTTTTGGAACCAATATGATAAGTGACACAATGCAATAAAAGGGACTTCAAACTTGTAGTCACACTAGAAAGCATCCAATTGATCCAAGTCATCTAAACAGTTTTTCTTCAGGATGCAGGAAAGCTACTATAAGTGAATCTATTATGGATGGAGAGAACGAAATTTAAAGACAGAAGAGGAAAATGAAGAGGTGATATAGTAAATGAAGCTTGAAATAGAGTCTGCAAAAAAACTAAGATTTTGCAATTACAGCATCGGTGCTATCGTCCAAAACTGAGAATTAGTAGAATAATTTGAGATAAGAATACAGTCACGTCAAATTATTTCACTGTTAAGACATGATTACTGGTGTACTAAAGTAATGTACTTGTGTACCAAAGTGATGTACTGGTGCACCAAAGTGATGTACTACCGGACACAGACCATAGTGTATCATAGTGTACTGTATCTGAGCTGGTATACCGGAACAGATTGGTATCTCGGTACGACTTGAACAGTTTCGAAAGGTGTTATTATTTCTGTGCCATTTCTACGATGCGTAAAATGGGGCTAGAGTTGGTTTCTTCTTCCACCCTTGAACAAATCATCCAATTTCTTAGTTAGGAACCCGCCCCTTTAATTTTAATCACCCCTGCACTCCACCTAAAAATAAACATGCGAAATTGATGCTAAGCGTGCTAGGGCGGATGCTAGGTAGGTAATGGACGCCATTGCTGGTTCTTAAGCTAGAGAATTAACGGCAGAAATCAGGTTAAGTTCATGATTTTAGAGAATATTGTACCAATCGTAGTATTTAATGTAGATTCTGCTATACAATAAACCTATCGAGAGGGGATCAATATATAGGTATAGGGAAAAGCTCATAAATAATTACATACCAACTTCATTAGTTAGGTAACAATTACTAACAATGTATATTGTTAGTAATAATAGATAAAACTACGAAAAGTGAAAACAAACTGTAAGTTTTCACTTATAAATAAACTGTATCTATTTCTATGAAATCAACCATTCCAGAAATATTCTTGAAACTGAAAAGTGAATCATAACTGCAAAACCTAGGATCTATTTGACATACGCGATTTACTATGTCAAATTGCAGAAAGTTCATAAAAACTAAGCAATATTCACAATACCATAAGTCAAATAATGATAACTCTTCTATAGATAACTTCTAAATTTTCATTTAAAGTTAAAAGACTCGTCTGCTATCTTCAAAAACTTCAATTGTATTCAGCAATAGGAAAGTATAGCGGTGCGAGTAAGTTCACAAGTTGTTGTCAAAGATAGAGGTAGGTTTGGTAGGAGTTCGAATCCATTAGGTATAATTAGTCATCATTGGTCTTAATGAAGAGACACACAGTGTAGGATAGACAATGGATTAGAGTGCTGATTTTATAGAGTCTTTCTATAGCCGTGACTAGGCAACTTCTAATCAATTGTTTGCAGCTGATAGTATCTAGAATTGAGATGCCTGCCTCGTGCACTTAGGTACGATGTCTACAAAGCTTAAGGTAATCTGGAACAACGTCTTTACAACTACAGAATTGATTCATCAGCAACTGAATTAATTTAGTAGGGGGTTTAACGTCTTACTGTGGTATCAAAGGTCATACCATGACGAGAACAGCCAAATAGATACAAGGGATTTCAGACCAGAAGTAGGTAAGAAAGTGACTCAAGGAACTAAGTTAGAGAGATGAAACCTGTAAATTTGTATAGAACTTGACACTAATCACTAGGGTTGTGACAATATGAGTTTTAAATCATAGATCTTATGAATACCATAGACGAAATGGAATGGTATCGAATACTATATACCGCTGAATTAGAACGATTCAATACTGTTTTCTCTCCGTCTATAACAATTTCAGGATCTATGATTTTAAACGCATATTGTCACAACCTACTTATCACATATGACTTACTATCTAAATGAACAATCAAACTAGATTCGATTGAAGTGTTTGTACAGGTGTTCCGTAATGTCGGCGACTGTTTAAACATTAATTGTTCTTTTACACATCACTGATAAGCTTACATTGTGTTAGTTATCTAAGGGTATTTCACTTTTTAGTGTCCGTTATCAGGCGACAAGCAGTCTCACTTTAAAACTCTTTGACAACCGCTTGACGTCATACGTACTCTGCTACCTACGTCTTAATTTGATGAACTAGGGTAGGTTCAGAGTAATCGGACGATTTCACATTTTCGATCATTTAAGAAAGATTATATAAGAATTATTATTTATCTTTCTTTTTAATGGATAACAATTAAAAATAAAAAGTTAAGTAATAGTATTTATTATATACTCTTACCGTCCGATAACTCGGAACTTACCCTGATAGTACCTACTTGAACAGAAGATTTTATTTAGAGTTCGTCCTGTTATTGTCACTTGCATATAGTCAATCTAATTCAATAGTACTTAAATCTATCAATATGATTTAAATACCAGAAATTATAATTGTATTTTTAGTCTGGATTATTATTTAGAAGCTTATATATTTTAACTTTTGAATCATGTTAACCTACTCAATAGACCGGAAATTGAATTTTATAATAATTGAAGTTCATGAAAATTAAAAGTAATATAAAATTGATTTTGGTTAATAGCATATATAGTATTTTAATAATATTTTCTAATATATAAACACCTTAATAGAATACTTTCCTCACTTAAACTATAAATGAATAAAATATAAACTGTATTCTCAAACTTTAGATTTTAACAAGATCCTAGAATATCTAAAGATATTCGTGTCACAGATTTGATCAATTATAGGTACTGTCCTGGGTATAACATTGGATGGTTGGTTGTGTTGGAATGTAATCCATTTCGAAATACAAAAAGCTATGGTTTTCACATTAGGAATACCACCAGTTACCCAGTACAGTCATACAGATAACAATACAAATTAATAGATAAGATACTATACCTTATCAGTAGAAGCGGTTAGATGCAAGGTTTCAGAAGTTGATTGCGTCTTTAGACTTGGCAGGTATGACACCTTTAGAGGCTTTGACACTCACCGAAACAAGAATGTGATCAGAACTTCAAAACGGCAGATAGGAACCGCAAAGATATTAGGATTTCTGTGGAACTTTACCCTTTAGTTTATCTAGACTATTAGGCAACTTCCTTAGTGATATCATAGCAGTAGTTCCGCCTGTCATGCACTTAAAAAAAACACTTGTGCTGTTGACAACAAAATTAGGAAGATGTAGCATATTGTTATCAGGAACTGATGTTACAGATATTCAAATTTAGTAAAGGTTAAATGAATCATTATACAAATCAGATTTGAAAAATGAAAAGGTTAATTCAAATATTAAAACTTGGGAGTTTCATTAATTTGAAATCACAATTATTTATTTGATTAAAGGTTCATATTTTCTAAGATTTCATTTCAGCAAGTATTATAAATTAATGCAGAATTAAATCAAATTTAAGGAGTTTAACGTCGGCTTCGGAACCAAAGGCCATATCACTGACGTCAAAAGGAAATTATGTACAAGGGACTGGAAGAAGCAGGCGGAATGGAAAGTGGCTCCATGAATAAAGTCACTTGCAACCAGTCGGTGTCAATGTTCATGAATGCAGAAAAGCTACTCAGGAAAGAAAATATTATCATCTACCATCAATCGGTGACAATACTCATGGATGCAGAAAAGCTACTCCATGAACAAAGTCACCTACCACCAGTTAGTGACAAGCTCATGGACGCAGAAAAGCTACTCAATGAACAAAGTCACCTACCACCAGTTAGTGACAAGCTCATGGATGCAGAAAAGCTACTCCATGAACAAAGTCACCTACCACCAGTTAGTGACAAGCTCATGGACGCAGAAAAGCTACTCAATAAACAAAGTCACCTACCACCAGTTAGTGACAAGCTCATGGACGCAGAAAAGCTACTCCATGAACAAAATCACCTACCACCAGTTAGTGACAAGCTCATGGACGCAGAAAAGCTACTCAATAAACAAAGTCACCTACCACCAGTTAGTGACAAGCTCATGGACGCAGAAAAGCTACTCAATGAACAAAGTCACCTACCACCAGTTAGTAACAATGCTCATGGATGCAGATAAGCTACTCCATGAACTAAACAACTCCATGCATAAATGAATTACTAAAACAGAGATGTTTAATAATACATTTAATAATATTATCCCAATGCTACCTTATTTAAATTCAAATTATTTATATTCCAACATTAATCTTTTCGAATATTATTTTCAGGCACGCGTGGCACTATTGGAAAAATGATATAATTAATTAGTTTAATTTAATTAGTATTACTAGGGAAATGTACACAGCTATAGTGCTTTACGAGGTAATAAAATATAAAAAGATAGAGTCGTACGTTACTCATGGATGCGGTCAAAGGAAAACACCACAAAAAAGACCCTTTTACAATATACCAAGTAATTAATTGTCAGTGGCAGCTATTAAGATATATTAAAATGGACTTATAATATTATAAACAACCAGTTGAAAAGTTTACAATTGGTAGATTGTCTGTTATTGTCCATTACGGTAAATATTGATGGTATTTTATCGTAAAATATCATTTTGAAAACTGTCATAAGACGATAAAAAAATTTTATAATATATGATACATTACAATTGAATTTTCGTCGATTTATCATCGTTTATTTTTTATGTTGCATAGGGTAAGTTCCGAGTTATCGGACAGTTTCACATTTTCGATAACAAAAAAAAAAATATACTACAAAATTTTAACTCGTTATTTTTTTATTTTGTGTTCGAAAAGACGGAACTGTTCGATAACTTGGAACTCATCCAATCTAGTTAATAATTTTCTCTTGATTGTTTCATTTCAACATGAAAAGGTGCGGCAAGTGACATGAAACGCGGCGTAAAGAGCATCTTAAAACGTAGCGACGCTTTTCGCCTCGAAACAATCGCACATCGGAATAATTGAAGATATGGAACAGGAAGTGTTGTCATATATAAATTATATTATTGTTTAATAAAGATCTGTGTTTATAATATTGAATAATTGTAGCTAATAAAGTAATTGTTTGATGTTTTTAATTCTAAAAAAAGAATCTCGCACGTCATTGATGCCGTCACAAATAGAGAAAGTAATAATATGTGTTGATCGGTATTTATTTATTCTTTTATTTATTTGAAATCTTTTTATCATAAATTAATGATAATCTTGTAATTCGCATAACTAAAAAATTATTTAAATTTGGTAGTTTATTAAGATTTTGGGAGCGATCGGGTCAAAGGTCAAGGTCATAAAAAGGGCAATATCAGTTAAAGCAGTGGTGAAGGTATGGGCTCTACGAGTGCCCGTTCAAGTTTATGAAAATTAGGGCTATTTCTTGAATTTTTTATAACGTTTATAACAGGTAGCTATAAAACGTAACTCAATTTCCTTATCATTTTAATCATTTTAAAATAAATAAAATAACATAAAGTTTCAATATAACAGTTTCCGTTTGGTTATTTGATAAGCTAAGTACTGATAATTAATTTGAATTAATACAATTTCACAAAAAAATGTATAAGTAAATTTCCATATTTCAACTGTCAAAATACACAAAAATGATATATTTGTTTAAAAAAAAATTTACGTCATTTAAAAAAATGATTGTATTGCCTATTTAATTTCTAAAAAAAAAGAGAATTTACATTATAACCATTAGTTCATTATTACAATAAAATTAGGTAGCTTGAATTGGTTCAGAATGATTTTATTGCAATCTAATTACCGACCTCAAACCTCCATTAAATTATCACATTAATTTAAAAAAAACTTAAAGGCAGTCTAATAAATTTTATTTCCTCTTGGATATTATGGGAAAGAAAATCTGCTTCTTTTCACAGTTGAACCAGTTGCTTTTAATATCGCTTTGAAAAAAGCTATAGCATAAGTTCCGAATTATCGGTCAGTACTACATCTTCGGTCATATAAGAAAAAAGTTTAAAAATTGTTATTATTACACAGTGCTATCTAATACTTCTGCAAACCCGGGTTTGCAGAAGTATTAGATAGCACTGTGTAATAATAACAATTTTTATATCCCTTTTCTTTTATGACCGAAGACGTAGTACTGACCGATAACTAGTAACTTACCCTTCCGTACTATATACCATCTTTTAGCTCTCTAGAAAGTTTTTTTACAGCATTAAGTTATTACCCAGTATGTATTATAGGAGCAATAACTAGTTACCATCTATTAAAGTGGTAAATGGTTAACCATATCGTCAAGCAGGGAGGTTGTATATGGATCACATTTTAGAGTGTGAGAAAGCTATTAAAATCTATACAGTGGTTCATAGATTGACTTTAATGAATTAATGTAGTTTTTACTCAAGAATTGTGATTAATAAAGTATATAATGAAACCAAAAAAGTTTCAGAACCCTGGAGAAAAAGAGGGTATTCAAAATTTTCTTTAATGAATATAATTAGTAATGGTATTTTTTTTCCATTTTAATATATTTTCATACTTTTGAGTTAACTCGTATTAATTGTATAGTAAATAACTGTAGAACTTTATAAAAAAAATTATCATCATCTATAGTTATGATATCTATATAAAAAATTCCTTTTTTACAGCAATTTCAATTAATTCAATTCTAAAATACTTTTAGTTTATACAAAAAATCAATAATACAAAATATATATTTTTATTTACGATCATTTGGAAAGTAAAGCCAAAAATTATAAATTTTCTTTTAAATTTTATGCTGTGTTATGAATTTTTTTCAATCTCCACATTTTCAGATATAAAAATTGTTAATTTTTTCAATATATATTCCTTTTTTTTTTAATTATTTCCATTTTATTTTTATATCAGTGGATTATATTTCATATGAATAATTTAGCTTTCTTCTAATTACAAACTTTGTATTATTCTAATTACAAGCTTCATAATTTTTCAATTTATAAAATCATTTATTGATTTACTCTTTTTTTTTTCATTTTGGGCAAAAAGATTTCTTTCCTTAAATACTTTTAGATTGAAAGTTAACTTCATTCATTTTTTTAATTCTTCATTTAGGCAATTTTAAGAAATATAAATAATCATTCACAATAATATGGTATAAAGGAGACAATTAGGTAAGTATAAATATCTTTATTGATACATTCATATAGGTACATTATGTTACACGATATTATTTAACGATAAATCAGAATGAATCTTGATAAACAACTCAAGGGACATCTGAAAATATTTAATACAACAAAAACTTAACAATTCTTTTACAAAATCTGAATTGCTACAATTTAGCGAACATATTTACTAATTTACACAATATACAAATGATATAATTATCGCCTACTCATGATATCGGCAATGGTGAAACCTAATTTCCTAGATTTAGGTAGTTCCGAAACTGTCAACATAGGTTCTTCTGTCATTTCTATGGTAGGTTCTATGATCGGACTGGGAGTTCTTGCAATAGGAGAACCTGTAGATTGTGGCGAAACTTGTGGTGAAGAAAGTGGTGAATTGTTTACTCTGGATAATTCCTGACTATGTTGAGACCGATGAACAGCTAAAGTTCTAGCCTGACAGAAACCTTTACCGCACACCTCGCACTTGAAAGGTTTGTCCTTGCTGTGGATATATTTGTGATCACGGAGATGGTCTTGTCGTCTGAAGGCTTTGCCACAAATATCACAGGGGAAGGGGCGCTCGTCGGTGTGTGTCCTCTCGTGGATAAGGAGATTGTAGCTCTTTGTGAATTCTCGTTGACAGAATTTGCAGATGTATCTTTTCTTAGGCCTGCTCAGCCTACCATTTGGGTTGATGAGAAATCTGGCGATATCGGCTGACCAGGGAAGACCTCCGGCATATCCACTCATCAAAGTTGCAGTTATTTGAGGGTCGCACCATTCTTTACCAGTTGATGAAGTAGCTCCGTGAAAGAATGGCAAGCCTTGAAGAAAATGAACACTATTATGAACTTTGTGTCCCTGAAGAGGAGTAAAAGCGGACCCGAAAGCACCAGGCGCAAACTTTGAACCAATGTTGGTCATATCGGGAATTTCAGCTAAGACGGATGTACGCTCCATGATGTTACTAGCTCAAGTGACAGCACAACTCTGACTGATCTCAACAGGTTGGCGAGATTTTATACGAGCGCCTGTTGACTGAGCAGCTGAACCCATTGGCTGCCGTCGCTACTAAAAGGCGGAGCGAAGGCGTGTTCTAGACAAAAGCCGCAGTTCTATTGGTGGAGAAGTAAGCCAGAGGCTGCAAGTGGCCCTGCCGAGGAAGTGCAAAGGATGTTATCGGGGGACTGAGCAAGCGGTGTGTGCCCCTGAGGGGCCCTTTGCACGCTGTGTGGCTGTACATACAGTCATTAAACCACATTCCGAGACTCATACTATTGGCCAGTGACGTCACGACCAACGTGCCTTATACTGCCCCTCGTTCCCACGCTCAGATTGCCCCGATTGAACAAGTAATAGAGCACGCCTTTTCGGCACGAGCAGAACATTAGAAAAATAGGACACAATATCGTCTAGTTTTCATTCACATGATTCCATAAGCACAATCAATATTTCTTACATAAAGTATTTATTACCATAACCTGATTACTCTTTTTCGTAACCACTGTATTTAGGTGAATCTTATTACATTCTATCATGCTTTCACGTACAAATATTTCCAATTTTAGTCTCAGATGCACAATTATCTCGATTTTTATTCATGGAGGGAAATTATAATCAACGACCGTTGGATTTTAATCGGTGATAGAAAGATCATCATTATATCTACGACAATATATAATTCAAAGAAAATACACATTCCATTGTGTACTAACGATAATGACTGTAATTAAGAAATTTCACCATCAATATTCGCTGTAATCATCAACAATAAACGATTTCAATCAAAATATT
Source organism: Caprella mutica (assembly GCA_947561585.1). Classification (NCBI taxonomy): domain Eukaryota; kingdom Metazoa; phylum Arthropoda; class Malacostraca; order Amphipoda; family Caprellidae; genus Caprella; species Caprella mutica. The sequence goes on along the minus strand of CANNZV010001436.1, from coordinate 13,145 downwards.
TATACTTAATGGAATTCTCATATTTTTTACAAGCTAATTCAAACTTAGCTTTGAAGGTTTGTTAATATTCAGCCTTAAATAAAATTCTCTAAGAATCCAAAAAAATTCCTTTTGAATCCAAAAACCTTCATTTAGAATCCAAAAACCTTCATTTAGAATCCAAAAACCTTCATTTAGAATCCCAAAATCCTTCGTTTATAGAACCACCTTAATCCTCTTTTAGAATCCCAAAAACCTTTAGAATCCCAAAATCATTCTATTAGCTACAATCCTCCCAAAAAAATTCAACATAATTAAGTTCGGATTGCCCTCTACAATCTGAAGAACTTTTTCATTGTAAATAATTTAATAAATATATGGCTTTTAAATATAACTAACTACATGATATAAAGAGACAGAAGGAAAATTAAACAAGATCTTTCTTTTGATGTTCTCATTGGACACCAAGAACATAAATAGGTTAATTCAGGGAGATACCCCGCTGTTTATTGTGACCAGTACACCCATCAGCTTCATTATAGCGACCAAGGAACTACTGCAAACCACAATCACTCTTCTGAAAAGTTTTTCAACTTTATTTCAACACATTACTCTTCGCATGTTGAAATATAAACGAATACGATCTAATTTAAACCTATTTCAACTCTGAATGTAACAATTTATTTGATTTTTGAAAATTTGTGTTCAGTACAACTTATTATTTTATCTTCGAATACTATATATTAATTCTTATTTATATATCAAATTTATCGTAAATATTTATTAATTAATATAACTAGTTTGAATGTATTAAATATTTTCTGAAAAATAAATAAAAAATAAAAGGGACACAATTGCATCAGTGGCTGCACTCACGGATGGAAGTGGAAAATGAAGAGGTGATAGTAAATGAAGCCTTCCAATTAAAGACAAACAAGTTCACGTATAATAAGTATAATCGAATTGATATTACAAACAGGGTTTAAATTAAACTTGAGTACTTTTAAGAAACAATCTCATATGATATACAGGTTCGATGAAACTATATATTATTTCAATAGAATTAACCTACATCATATTTATCAATATTTAATTTTAAAATCAATCGAATCATCTGATTAGAAACATATGAAGTGTTTTTCATATTGAAATAAATAAATAAATTTGCAAAGAATGTAATTAACAAGTAAAACTCGTTGAAGAGTTTATGCATAGTGTAAGAAGGTGACGACAGGTTGATGATTTAGAATACCTGGTGTTGAGAAGGGTTACGACTACCCAGCCTCGTGAACACGGTAGGGGTGTAGAACAGGTAGTCTTCCCCGCTGTGACACATCTATAAATTGCCACTTTTGCGCTCACTAAAGGCACCATCTTCACGATGCCAGCCGCTATGAATATCTAAACAAACTATCTTTCTGCATGATGAACTGTACCAGACTATTAATTATTAGAGAAGTTACCAAAATAGGGAAAATATCTGATGGATCTCTGGTAGAAATAAATTTGGTTCATGTCAGCAAGGTGGATGGGAACTAAAAGCTTCTCGAACATAAATAAGTTTCAGGAAATACCCAGTCCCGCCATCAATCTTTGCATGGACCATATTCATCATGTGGTTATGGTCACATCAGTGATAAATTTGTTTCAGAATTCCGATGTGAAAGAAGAACTACAGGGAAACATTGAGATCTCGAACACTGACAGCGCTATCAAAATATGTCATGAAACAATTCAATCTTTAGAGATTACTCATTGACCTGTCATGACATATGTTAACTTCCAGTTTCCGAGTACTGTAAGTGTTAGAGAAATGCGATGTTACCGGATAACCGGATCAAATATTACTCTTCATAAATATTATGAAAATATTCAGGGATTTATAAACAAGAAGTCTAAAGTTTTTGGAACCACTATTAAGTGAAACCAAAATGAAGGTGCTATCATTCAGGGGCACCCCCCGGACCTATTCCATCTGGGTATCCTCACCCAATCCAATAAGGGTCAGCAAACCCAGTGGGACGTCAGTGATCTACTCAAAGATCTCTGAAGAAGATGGGTCATTACTTTGCGCACATGAATACATTTGCAGTTCGAACAAGTAACCAGAGGAGCTTAAAGTTAAGCACTGCAACAGTTGAAAACTACTAAATCTGTCTTCATCAGGATGGTATTAGCTTTGATGGAATTTTCAATGGATAACTACTAATTAGAACTTTGCAGATAGTCATTTGTCATGATTAAGTCGTGATACCAATTGCGGGATTAGTAAAATTGATAGGATAGGACCTAACTACGTTCCATAGCAAGAAAATGATTAAACAGTCTAGTTGATATATAGCCAACAAAAGATAATGGTACGGATCGCCCCCTGGTGAGTGCCCCTGTGGTCAGCAACCGGCATGGGGCCGACCATGAGCTCCCTCGAAAGGATGAGAAGAGTGGCATGTGCAATATGAGGCACTAACTCTCGAATAATTAACTCCGAATATGGATTATGTTTCTTTTCCATTTCAAAGCAAAAATAAGGAGTCTAGCTAATCCTATCTAGGTACTCAGTCCAGCGATCACATTCATTAAAAGAGGTTGGAATGAGTGTGAACATTGCACGATTGTCATGGACTAACAAAGCAGTAAAAACACTAAAACCTGTTCGTAGCTAGAACAATAACAAAATAGAAATTACTGCCTCACTATCAGAGAAGAACTCTAGGGTGACTAGCCACAATAAATGCAATAACAAAAGTGAAATCATTATCACGCTATGTCGGAGGAATGTCTGTCCATTCTATGTTGGAGGGTGTGTCGTAATTGAGGAACTGACATCGCTTGCTGAGACTCTGCAGACATGCTTAAAAAAGTTCTTGATCAAAGCGGAGATATCTTCTGCCATCAGATAGAAAATTGTTGAGAATATCTTCCACGTGAAGAGATCACGCATCAATGAGGCCATTTATGTATCATGCTTTTCCACATAGATAATCAATCATTGAGTCAAATTTCGTCTATAATTTCAACTGATAGGGTTATTGGGTTAACTTAAATTAAGAAAATAAATAAATTCATAAAACATAACAGAGATTTATTCTTGATTTTATGAAGCAAAAGTAGCAAGCCAATTTACTTTCTAGTTAGACCAGCTTTAGCCAACTAAATAAAGATATTTATTAATGAAAAATAAAAATACAATAGCAGCAATAGCCCTTATATAGTACTCCTAGTTGGAGAATTTTCGGGCAAATCATACATATAGGCATTTCGGACGTGATTGCTTATTCACACATTTTATAAAACTAAAAAATATTTGATTCCAGTGCATAAACTAATATTGGCTCAAAATTGACGCATATATTATGAGACGAATAATAATATATAAATCTTAACAAGTTTACAAAAGTTAATGCTCAACCCTATACTTATGAATAAGTATAGGTTTAAATTTTTAATGCTATTTTAAAAGAGTTTAAAGACTGTATATCTTTTATATGGATAGATAAAGTGTGCCAGGCTTTTGCGGCTGAATAATGCAAACTGTGTTCAGTAAAAGTTAATCTATGTATGTTTATAATAAGCTTATTTGAGTACATTAAAAAGAATGATGGTTCAATTTTTCTACATTCTTGAAAAAATAAACTAGCAATAAATAATCATGTAGGTCCTTAGCCTTCAATATTCCAGTATTATAAAAGAGAGCATCGATATGAGGTAAGTAATCAACTACCACCACAATTCATTACAATATGTTAAGTATGGATAGAACTGACTATTTTTATAAATTACACCCACAAATTTTAAATAATTGGTTATAATAGTACAATTTCTAAATTTTAATTTGGTATCAAGCGTGAGACCTAAGAGATAATGAATATGGACATAATATATGTAAACATCCTAGTTCTCCATGAGTTCTATTTCAGAAAATAAAAGCAGCAGGTTTTTTTTTTTGTCAGAATTAAGAGCCAATCTGGTGGAGTTTGACCATTTATTTATTTTCAATCTCCGAGTTATAACACCAAATAGTTCTATATTTTTTTCAAAATAAGAGATATAAGAAAGCCGTTAATAAGAGATGAAAATGATTGGACGGACCAATATAGTACCCTGAGGTACCCCAGTAGCCAAACTTCCATAGTCTGACAACGTATCTCCCATACTGACACACTGTCTGCTAACTAACTGCAAAGCAACTTCAGAGACATGTACCTAATACTATAAAATTCTAGTTTGGACAACAGTATCCTAAGATGAACAGTGTCAAATGCCTTTGAGTAATCAAATAATAAACCTATAACTTGGTACGTTCTTCAGTATTATTACTTATGTACTCCGTACATAACAATTGTGAATTCAATTGGAGAAGTAATAAAAGGATATTGCGAAATCAAAATTATTTTATTACAACTGAATTGTAAATATGTTAAATTACATCAACACGTTCAGCACAGAGAACCACTAATCAAAATCAGTTTTCGAATTTTGATTTTTTTTTAAATACAAGCAAGCCTCGCTTTAAGTACAACTCACTTTAGTAAATGTGGTACTTATTTTGAGTCATGTTTCAAAATAAGAACCGTTCGTAGACATAGAAAACGGAGACATTTTTTTGTGTTTATTTCACGGTAACTAAAAAAACATCAAAATTATAATTCAGATGAGGTTATTATAAGCAATTGGTTCAGAAATTCAACATGTCCAATTTTAGGGTAAGTTCTGTGTTATTGCACGATTCCATATTTTCGAACACGTAAAAGTCTTTATATAATAATCATTATTTATCTTTTATTTTAATTGGTATACATGATACCAATTAGAATAGAAGTTAAATAATAATTATAATATTTTCTTTTCTGACGTGTCCGAAATTGTAGAACCAACCAATAACTTGGAACTTAGTACCCTACTACCAAAAACATTTCATAGAGCATAAAATTGCGGTTTGTTAAATGTAGCACAATAATTATAGAAGTTTAAGTATCTATTAATTACTCACCTATACTTAGTGAGAGTTAAGCTATGGATGGATTTTTAAACTTTTAATAAATGCACGACTTTAAACTTTTTCATCACAGTCACAAACAATGAAAGACTGTATATTATTATTAATATGCTTATATACGTAGTACTCTAATAACTCTAAAACAAATTTTCTTTCTATAACTCATAGAAAATGAGATTTATAATAAAGGAGTGACAATTATAAATTTCTTGTTACTTTTATTCGCTTTAGTTACCGTTTGGTAATTAAACTGAGTCGTGATTTGGTAACTAAAGCGAGGGATGCCTGTACGCAAAATATTCGGGATCGTTCCCATTTGACGACTTCCCCATCAAATTTAATTCAAATTACTTTTTTTATATGTAATTTTATCCATAGAATCAGAAGATCAAAACTGTTTTATGTAGAAACTAATAGTTTTTGAGATGTGAGGATTTAAAGTTATTTATTTTCTATGTATTACTGAAGGATTAAGAACTTTGAAAAAACTCGTGTTTTCATTGAAATTACTTAAACAATATAGATTTTTTACATGAAACAGTAATGTAGTTTGTTGTATCCGCTAGTTTGTTGTACTGCACACTTCATGATTGTTTAATAATCTGGCAGGGGGGTATGGGGGGCGCCCCCCATTACACATATATCAGCATTGAAGTAATAAATTGAAAATATCACGGTAACTGGAAATATATTCGATATATGTATTTCGGGGGGCGTGCCGCCCCCCGAGCCCCTCTGCCAGGTCATTAATCAATCATAGAGTGTGTAGTACAACAAACTAGTGGATACAACAAACTACATTACTGTTTCATGTAAAAAATCTATATTGTTTAAGTAATTTCAATGAAAACACGAGTTTTTTCAAAGTTCTTAATCCTTCAGTAATTCATAGAAAATAAATAACTTTAAACCCTCATATCTCAAAAAATATTAGTTTCTACAAAAAACGGTTTCGATGTTCATATTCTATGGACAAAAAATACATATAAAAAATTGATTTAAATTACATCTGGTGGGGGTCGTCAAATGGGAAAGATCAATTATTCGTCATCCTTGGTCCATATTCAAATTTAAACAAAATTGGCCAATTTGTTTAAAATTTTAATGCTGTATAAACACTTGAATAGATGATTTAATTCTGAACTTAGATGGTGGACTAACTTATTTCATTTTCTTCGTTATATACCTGCCTCCAAAACGCGAGTTAATAAAAACGTAATAATGTTAATTTGATATTAGGAAGGTGGAATAATTTTGTTAAGAGTTGTAGATATTTTTGGAATGAAAATGTCAACGCTACCTATAACCAGCGCCATAAATTTTTCTCCATTACATTTTATTTATTAGCTACTTGAAAGAGAACTTTACTGCGGACAATTGAATAGATTTTGCTCGTCTTTTATCCATTGAAATCGAATTCTACTTTATTTTGGATGCAATATATCTTTATTTTGGACAAAATTAATACAAGATAATAAAATAGTAGTACCGAATGCTTATCTTTAATTACAAATTACCGGATGGAAACAGGAAATTATTCATATTAGAAAGTTATTAACTATTATTTTACCTAGGTACCTATATGACGAGGTATATATGAAAGTATTTTAATAGTCAAAACCAACAGAGTTTATAATGATGCTCATACAGAATTTTGCATTCGGTACTTTTAGTAAAGAATAATAAGAATCGAATTATTTTTTTCATTGCCTTATTAATTTAACCGCTTTAATTCTATATTTAAAATAAACCAACCGCAATACACTCACTATACCCTAGTTTGATTGTTTAACGCAAAATATTTTCATTAAATTAACAATGTTAGAATTAAAGAATAAAGCTCTAGGATTCTAGAGTTACAGTTGACAATAAAAATAATTTGTAGAATCACAAATTTAATCACAATCTTACAGAAAGGCAATGGAAATATATAGGGTCAAGCAGGTAAATTGCAGCACACTAACTAGGCTTAACTGCGGCCCCTAACAATAGAAACATCATAGCTTCAAAACACACGCTAAAACTTAAATTAATAAATTATAGCATGCACTGGGTTTCTTTGATAGCTAGGTATGCATTATTTTAATGTAATTTCGGTTCAGAATGTTTTAGATACTCTCTTGAGAGGGCCGCAATTTACATGTGTGACCCTATATCTAGTTAATCACATGTTTTAATTTAGTAAAAAATTTAATTGATAAATAGGTACTTACGGTCGAAAATTGGCATCCTTTTAGGTACACAGTCTGGAATTAACTCAAGAAGTCCCAGTTCGAGACATCGTAACTAGATAGGTACCTATGCCGGGAATTGCACCCTAGGTTACTTTTAACGTTTTCTTCCATTAATGATCATAACTGTCTGTAGGTATCAAAGACAAACACTCGATAGCTATCAAATTAACAATAAATTAAACTAGCGGAAATATTGCACACACTTCAAGATTAGATACACTTTAAAAACACTGGAAGAAAAGTTCAAAAGTTAATTTTATAAACGTAGATTTTCAAAATAAGAATAAAAATAGGCTAGGTATGGTAAGTTCTTGAGCTATCGGATGATTTCATAGTTTCTACCATATACTACCTAGGTAATAAAAAATATATAATTCAACATTTTAATTCGTTATTTTAATTGGTATCCATGATACTATTCGTGATACCTGCAATTAAGATTAGACAAAGTAATTGTCAACAAGTTTTATTTTCTTGTAGGTATGTGATTGAAAATGTGAAACCGTCCAATAACTCGGAATTTATTAGCTGGATAATGTGAAACTTTATAAACACTAAAAAATGATAAATTAATGCTGAAAATCTTTAGACATTACTTTCAAAGATAAATAATAATATTATAGATAAAACTAATTACAAAGAGCCTAAAATTTGGGTATTGCTTCTACTACAAATTTTAACCAAATGGCTGTCAGAGTGTTGCCACCTTTGTGTCATTAATGCAAATAATATTTTATGAACACTCTGCTAAGTCGCTAGATTTACTAAATAATATAATTAATTTATATTGCATACAATCGTGCCGTTTCATATTATGTATACATATATATATAATGATGTTTTTAGTGAATTAATAATTGAAAGATATTTATTTCCAGTTAGAACAAATTAATTTAACTTTTTTTAACAGAGACAGCCTTTTCCATACTGAACCTTGTTAGAACAATTGAATGAGACGATACCTAGTGTAGCTTCTAATTTTCAATTGTTAATGTTAAAATTACAAATGCATTACTTCTCACTCCTGTACCATCACATACAAAAATACCTAGTACGTCTCCTCTAGGTAACGAAAAATACATTTAAAAAACCTACATTTTGGCGCGTAACATATGTTTGGTCTCAGAATGTATAAAATTGAATATATTTGTGACTAATGTTCACTTATTCAACCGATAGCATTTCTTTCTGGACGAATATTTGTTTTTATTAATGAATGTAGTACAAAAGACCACCACCAGAGTGCGCCACTAGTAACAAATTAATTCACTTACCTAGCAGGTATATGAGTGCTCAGGAAATTGAAAACTTTAATTAAATATTTAATCTGAAACGCATACAGAATAACTAAGCATACAGAAAAATGCCTATTGTACAGTATTCCATGGAATTAATATCAGTAGTCACAATGGAAGTAAGGAATTTAAATGAATCATTTCCATTGGTGATGCATATATAAAATAATCTAAAGGAAATGTATCGTTCGGTGAACAATGGAATATAAATCTACGCACCTTTATGAACTGTTCACAAATTAATTACTTTATATATATAATTACCAAATATTTGTAGATAAAATAATATTTGCATATGTAACTTTATTAGATCTGTACTTTCATTATTTAAAATCTTGATGAGTATTATCCAACTGTAAGAAATATGCTAATCCATATCACCGAATTAGGTTACAAGCCTAACCTTCCACTATTTTTCACTTCAAATGTGTTCACGCTTTGTGTTGCAGCCAGGGTAGTTTTCTATGACTCAACTAAAGAAAACGGCGATAGAAAACGTGCCAGCCTATACTGAGCTATTCCTAGTAAAGTTATATAACTTATATGCGTCTTGCTGATACTTATTAAATGATGATGAAGAAAGCACCAAAATGATAATTTTGTATACTATTGATTTTTTCTATCAAATTTGTTGATTACACACGTTCCTTCCTATCTTTTAATTAAAATAAAATTAATAAATTCATTTTATTTTATTCTTCTTGCTTCGCTTAAAATCTGAAACCAGATTACAGTGATATAGTTTGAATTTTTAATATATATGAAGGTTTTATACTAGTTCGAATTCAATCAACTGGTGAAGCAGGATAGATAGAATTGATGATCAAAATATAAAATTCTAAATTAACTGTTCATTTGTTGCTGAATTTTATTTTATGAATAAAAAGATTCAATTCGAAAACATAAGATGTCACTCAATTTATCTTATAACCAATTATTGTCTCAAATGTCCTCAAAATATTAATAGATATCGTGATCAGGGAGTACATTTTTATTTGCTTATCAAAATAATAACCTTTTGTGAAAAATAAATTCTCTGGACTAAAGTTAGTCACTATCTTGATGAATAATTCTCCAAATTACTATCCCCGCTATTTAGTCTATTCAATACTGAACCCAAACGATTTCCCGTATAGCCTATCAAATGAATTAAGTAAAATATTCCCTAAAATCGTAATCGCTGGTAATTGCATAGCGTTACTGAATCTGTTCACGACTTCTTTAGAGCCTTATTCATCATAAAAACATCTCTGGATCTCTAATTGATACCTTGCCTGATTAGGTTAAGTTTGTGTAGTTGTACTACTCTAAAGCCATCAGTTATGGGACAAGCCAAAAGTCTCGTAATTGCATGTCGCGGCCACTTAAGTTCATCATTCATTCAAATCGTCCTCGAGTACCCTTCAATTTGGGGCGAATCCTATTGTTGCTACTGGACACACTCAAAGCATCCACCTTTTCTATCACAAACCAATCTAGGATTGTGTACGGCCCCTCCTACTTGCCGTGGTCTATGATTACATCAGGCACTGACGTATAAACCAGTCATTAGGTATTAAAAGTACCCTCGTAATTGCAGGCCACTTCACGCAGTGGTATTAGGTAACTCTTTGACTTCCATTGTTCTGGCCCCATCCATACTTCACCCTAAGTGTATATTAGAATATTCACTGACGGCTGGACAATGCCGGCAATATTCCGGCTCTGGGCATCTCCTTTTTTGAAAGATCTTTAGAAATGTTTTGATACCGTGGAAAAGCTTTTGCGTGAACTATTATTAACGGCGGCTGTAGGTAATTAAAATATCTCTGTATTGTCCACTTGTCTCTGTTGGCTCTCTTACATAATCAATCTTTTGGGGAGAATTACTGTTAGGAAAAAGAAATCGCCATGAAGGTTCACTTAACCTAAACAGAAATGTTAAAATTTTGGCATTATTTTCGAGCAATTCAGGAGAAATTTACAGTATTCAGACACTCATAGGACTCGTAAAGTGGCTTTTAACATAGGTCATGAACAAACCTGACCTCTAGAATTTTCTGATTTACCTATTTTAACGCCCACTTTCCGAGTAATGTGATGCTCTCCTATTGGAATTTTGCTCATTTTTAGTTTAGGTTTTTTCATTTTGAAATATATATCAAAGTCAGTCATTGAATCTTGACCTTTGACCTCGCAGTTCTCTGTCATTGACCGGCAAAGAAAACGTGACCTGTTAGTTTCAGGTCTAACTCCACTAAAATATTTGATATAATAAGTTGGATCTTATTCCAACATAGTCCAGAAACTTATAAAGGTGCTATTTATGTTTATCTATTCTGTGCTATGGTAATTAGTATAATTGTTATATCATTGTTGCAGCCATCAAAAATTATTTTTTTTAAATTATTTTAATTCGCATTCTAAACACTCAAAATACAATTTTCGAAATTAAAATTAAATTCCAAAAAATAAATTTTCCACATTTTTGATCACATAAGAAAAAAAGTACATATTGATTATCAAAATAGCGAATTAGATAATAATTTTAACTAGTTATTGAAAATTATGTACCGTAGAATAATTATGCTAAGACGCTTGTGATAACATTGTATTTTTTCCTGTAAAAATCAAAACACATTCAAACATTGTATTGACTTCTGAAAAGAGCCCCGCCCACATAACGAAACTTTTGTTGTTGCGTATTTCTTAATTTTGACACACCCGATTTACAGAATTTTGAAACAAATCCAAGATAGCGTCCACACTGTTTTGCGAAATATTTTGCGTTACATATCTAGTTCTCAATATAAATAAATAGAAATATATTTAGTTATGTGATCACAATAAGCATCTACTAAAACATAAGCAGTATATAATGAAATCCTCTATAGTGAACGAAGAGTCCTGAGTGAGGAAGTAACCTCTAGTAAATAATTTTCTTCAGTCTGCCATTAATGGCCATCAGTATTTTGAAACTAATGGCCATTTTATTGCTGACTAAAGAAAAATTGTTCACTATAGAGGCTACTTCCTTACTCAAGACACTTCATTCACTATACAGGATTTCATTATAAAGGAGTTCTACTGTAGCTGTTACCTACTTCAAACAGTAGGTAACAGGTACTGCCTATTGGTCTAAATAAATCGTGTTACAGAACTCAGTGTTTCAATTTTCTCCAACTGTTTCCATCAATTTGCAATCAAAAAAGGTTTCAGATTTCAGCAAAACAAGAGCTTTTTAAAAGTGGCCACCTCGTAAGTGTTGAAGGAACTTAGTCTAAGTAGCTTTTTTTCGCATGTTTGACTATGAAGCTACCTAGTTCCTATGTAACTACTTTTTTTCAAATTCAGTTTCGATATTGGAAAATAACGCAAGTTTTACAGAGTATTTCTATAAAGATACGTCGTCAAGTAGGTACTTAACCAGTAAGTGGTGATTGCTCCCCATGTTGAACTAGGTAGCTACCTAAATCCTATGTAACTAATCATTAAAATTCGAGTTTAATATCTGAAGAGAGTGTAAGTTTGACGGAGTATTTATCTGAAAGTTGTTTCATTTGGACGGGTTTTTATCTGGAATTGGGGTTTTCTCGCTATGTTGACCTAGGTTTGTTGAACCTGTACTTACTAAATTTATATTTTGAAATTGGAAATAAGGCAAGTTTTACGGAGTGATTATCATTTAGATTAGGCTTTATCTAAAAGTGGTGATTTCTCACTATATTAAACTAGATAACGACCTAGAATCTAGGTGCTATGTAATTAGTTACTAAAATTCTGTTTTGAAATTGGAAATAAGGCAATTCACCGTTTGGATGGTGCTTAGGCTCATTATTCCAAATTAACCCTAATTCCAAAGCTCAGGAAGCTACCACAACCAATTAAGAAAATGCCACTGAGTCCAAATTAACAAGATAAAACTGACCAGACGGGTGTAAGTAATCGAAACAAAGTGTATGACACATTCTAATGTTATTCCTACCGTGAATGTACTACCAGATAAAAGAGTCACTGTGATGATGTACTATCAGAGAAAAGAGTCACTGTGATGATGTACTGTGAGAAAAAAGAGTCACTGTGATGATGTACTATCAGAGAAAAGAGACACTGTGATGATGTACTATCAGAGAAAAGAGTCACTGTGATGATGTACTATCAGAGAAAAGAGTCACTGTGATGATGTACTATCAGAGAAAAGAGTCACTGTGATGATGTACTATCAGAGAAAAGAGTCACTGTGATGATGTACTATCAGAGAAAAGAGTCAATGTGATGATGTACTATCAGAGAAAAGAGTCACTGTGATGATGTACTATCAGAGAAAAGAGTCACTGTGATGATGTACTATCAGAGAAAAGAGTCACTGTGATGATGTACTATCAGAGAAAAGAGTCACTGTGATGATGTACTATCAGAGAAAAGAGACACTGTGATGATGTACTATCAGAGAAAAGAGACACTGTGATGATGTACTATCAGAGAAAAGAGTCACTGTGATGATGTAATATCAGAAGATCAGAGAAAGAGTCACTGTGATGATGTACTATCAGAGAAAAGAGTCACTGTGATGATGTACTATCAGAGAACAGAGTCACTGTGATGATGTACTACCAGATAAAAGAGTCATTGTGATGATGTACTACCAGATAAAAGAGTCAT
>CANNZV010001435.1:0-154759 GCA_947561585.1 Caprella mutica | reverse complement strand
CTATAGTTTGAAGGGAATAAATACACAACCATAGAGGTTGACCGTTTTCAATCGCGCCTCTACAGTCAGATAGAAATAGGTACATAACCATAGAGGTTGTCCGTTTTCAATCGCACCTCTACAGTCAGATAGAAATAGGTACATAACTATAGAGGTTGTCCGTTTTCAATCGCGCCTCTACAGTCATATAGAAATAGGTACTTAACTATAGAGGTTGTCCGTTTTCAATCGCGCCTCTACAACCATATAGAAATAGGTACATAACCATAGAGGTTGTCCGTTTTCAATCGCGCCTCTATAGTCAGATAGAAATAGGATCATCAGGACGTACTTAAGTTCATCAGGACACACTCAGGATTATCAGGAAACACTCAGGATCATCAGGACACACTCAGGATCATCAGGACACTCTTAGGATCATCAGGACACACTTAGGATCAACAGGACACCCATAGTATCAACAGGACACACTTAGGATCAATAGGAAACACTTAGGATCAATAGGACACACTTTGGATCAATAGGACACACTTAGGATCAACAGTACACACTTAAGATCTAGAGGAAACTCTTCGGATCAACAAGACACACATATGATCAACAGAACACACTTAGGATCAATAGGACACATTTAGGATCAATAGGACCCACTTAAGATCTACAGGAAACTTTTAGGATTAACAGGACACACATAAGATCTACAGGACACACTTCTGATCAACAAGACACACTTAAGATCCATAGGACACACATATGGATCAAGAGGACACACGAACGTATAGCAACAAATAATGTATAGGAATAGAGAAGATAAATATGAATAGAGAAGATACATAGAAACAAGGAGATAAAACACACATGATTTTGTAACAGATATATAGAAAGTAAAAATATTCTAGAGAATTAATGTAGTAAGCAATAGCTAAGCTAGTAACAAATTTTCTAATTTTTGTCTCATATCTCAATACTAAATAGATTGTTATTTAATATTAATAAACTTTAGGATATATAGCTTAAATAGAAAGACGGTATCCAACATACAACCATTGGTCATAAAATTCATTGTCAGGTCCAGGTTTTTCCACCCTTCTCCTGATGATGAATAGAAATCTTTCTATTCGTAAGCTTGATATCTGAAAAAACCTTCAACGCAGAGTTTAAATAACCTCTAATATTATGGATTATGCCGTACAACAAACTTAATGTAAACAGCAAAGTACATGAACTAGGTATGTACTATCACCAACATACATTATGATTAAACTACTTTATATCAAAACATTTATCATAACATTTTGTTCCATTTAAATTAATTAATTTGAGTTTAATGAATGAATTTTCCATGGACGAATTTTCCGGTCACGGCTTCTAATAACCTCATCTGGATTATAATTTTGATATTTTTTTTAGTTACCGTGAACTAATCACAAAAAATGGCTCCGTTTTCAATGTCTACAATCGGTATTTATTTTGTCGTAACTCTTAACAGATTATCAAGATAGATGCAGAAAAAGTATAAACAAATAAAACTGTGTTTTAAAAAAAATTCTAGCTTTGATAGTTTGTAAAATAAACTAATTTGAAAATGGGTTTCCTTTTTTTTGCGCTACCCTGTATATTAAGATTACTTTGAAACTCTAAACATTAATGGCCGTTATGTAGTTTGTTGTATCCGCTAGTTTGTTGTATCCGCTAGTGTATCGCACACTTGTACTGCACAATGAACTCGATACACATATATTAGCATTATATGTCATAATAAATAAATTGAAGACGCACGCTCGGCATTAATGAATTAACGGGGTTTAAAAGCGCGCAACACACTCTCGAGATTGTATAAATCGGCAAAAGGCGCGGAACATATATATCTCAAATGCAATCAACTATAGATTATTACGAAGATATTCAGCCATATTGTGTTAACATTTTTTTAAAGGCCAGAAGAAGCAGACCTTCTTTGAAAAATTGAGATAATAATTAAAAAAAATCGAGATTCAAAGTAAACTATCTGAAAATAGAGTAAACAATCAAAAATATGTTCAAACCTATGTTAGTTAATTCCATTTTCTTTTAAGATACAGGAAGTTGATCCGCAATTTATTATATCATTAACTAATTGATGTCAATCTCTATTCTAGCATAAATATTTTTTGTTGAAATATTTTCAATGTTAATTAAATACAACCTACTCTAAGCTTGACTATTGTTATTCGTTTTTGCTAAGCGTATGAACGATTTCTGATGTTATTGATGTCCATGTTTCAAACTAACTCATCTAATATCTGATAAAAAATTCTACTTTTCAGTTTGTTACGGGACAACATATTATACAAGACTATAGATTTTGACGATGACATCACCACCTTTAAACGAAGAGACACTGCAACAAACTGAGGCATCTCTTCTTTCTATTGTTGCCGAATTCCCGGAAAATTATTCTTTTCCGCCTTTTGTAAGGGATTTCATAAATATACATATAGAATTTCATAGATCAATGAACGAACATGCACATCTGGTAGATTTACTCAATAGTTTTCATGAAAATCAAAATACACCACCGTTTCTCGAAGATAAGGGTTTTCCATTAATAGATGAAACGGATTTTCTATTAGGAAATAAACAGAACTTGGAACCAATATATACAAATTTGACTTCATGGACCACGAGGCAAATGTGGATTAGGAAATTAGAAAGTTACAAAGAAACTACCCAGGACACAGCTTCCACGTGCAGTATTTGCTACAAAAAAGACGAAGGGGATTTCGTGTTAATGCTGGAGTGCACCCACATGTTCTGCGCACCTTGCATCAAATATTGGTTTGGACCTAACAGCAGCACATCTAAGTAAGTTTAACTTGAAATACTTGAAATTTTAAAGAACATATTATATTTGATCAGTTAAAGAATTCACATTGGTGAAATCTAAGAGAATTATGTTGTGTTACCCCATCCTCAGAGGGATCACCATTATGTTATTTACTAGATGCGTATAAATATTTAGATCTCCAATACTTTTTTAATGCTGATAAATTAAGTTACTTTTCTATAACTATAAACGAATCTATATGTATAATATTTATTTATCAGTTACTCGTTCGACCAAAAACTTGAACTAATTTTTCTCTTTCATCTCAGGTACAGTTGTCCTCACTGCAGAACAGAAATAACAGAGTGCATCAAAGTCGCCCGCGTGGATGACATCATGGCCAAGTTAAAAGCTGAAGCTGCTTTATTGATTCGTTGATCGATTAATTCGTACAACCAAGAAACATATGAAAGCAAGAACTCGGACAACTCTAAACTGGATGGTAAAAACTATCATCAACGTGTCAAAATAACGCAACTATTTTACCCTTATCTATTACCAGCTAATGCACTCTCTTTTTGAGCAGACAGGGGTTCCTATTGACCCCTTCATCATTTTCTAAACTATTATTGAATTAATGTATTTCTATAGTTGTGTATTGTACCAGTATTATACATTATTCTACTCAAGTTATTTAAACGGAAAATGCCACATCCGTTAAATCAGCAATGTGGAGTTGAGAGAAAAATATTGTGTAATGAAACATATCAACGTATGCTCCTCAAATTTAAATTTTTGAATCTCACAAATAATAAAGATCCCCTTCAAGAATTTTTTTATTTCTTTAATTAATTAGGCTAATGTTTATTTTGCTGCAAAAGCTCATGAAATTTGATAGCCTATTTTTAATTTAATATGCTTTTAAAGATTTTTATAATTAAAACAATACCTATTTTCCTTCTGACTTTCTAATTTTCAGTCAAAAGAGAAAGAATGTACACCATGTGTTTAAAATGTCAACTAGGTATTAGATAATAATAATTTCATTTAATGTTCGTGTAAAGGTATAACATTGGGTAGATTAAATATTGAAACGTTTATATACTTGAAGAAACAATTTATATCTTAAACGAAGGCTTAAAACGCATTGTTTTTTTTATAAATTCATATTCGAAATCATAGCAAAGAGTGTACAATCTTCTTCTTCAGCGTAAGGTTAGTGACACAGAGAATTAAAAACTTTAAAATCTAATAATAAAATATATACAGAACCGAAATGTATGCGATTTGCAGAAAAATGATCCTAGACCTTAGTTTCATAATATTATGTAATAAACTCAATTTTTGTTGCTTGCTTATGTATACTTCTTCCATGGAAACTCTTTGGAAATATAACAACTTCAGTAACATTTTTGATCTCATTGAAGTTTTTACTATGAATATTCGTCCTTCGCTTGTTAATTGCATGGTTCACTCTTGAGTTTTTTTTTTATTCTTATATTAAATTCTTCTTATCTTAAAATCTGTTCGCACTAGTATTTTTTATCACTGAAGGAAAAATTTAAAGTGAAGTTTCCTTCACTGATGAAAAAAACGAAGTGTGAACACATTTTAAAAAGTTTTTTTCTTCCGCCGTGTTAAAAAATGTAAGTGTGAAGCGGCAGAAGGGTTGAAGGTGAAAATTGTACTTCCTTCATTTGTAAAGTCAGAATAGTACTTAGAGGACGTCAAATATTTTTGGTTTGTTATGAAGCACTTCTGGGTAAGAAAATTTTCACTAAATTTTAATGACCTCACGACCTGGAATTTATGGTAATTTAGAAATAACTTGTCTCCATAAGAAATACGTAGGGTTGGATATTGGCATTTAGAGTAACCGAAGTCAACTAATTTCCGTAGAATAGTATTTAAAGCATAATCATTGAAAGTTATTCCATTTTACACAATATATTTACCTATTTTGTGCCGGTAATTTGACTCCCTGATAATTTGACAACCGATCATTTGAATCCCTGATAGTTTGACCCCTGATAATTTTGGGACCTAATAATTTGACAACCTGGTAATTTGACCCCCATACTTTAAATCTCTGGTAGGTAATTTGACACAGTAGCTAAATTTCTAATGTACTAAAATTTAATAGAAAGATAATATTCTACAGTAAAAAGTACAAATTCTCCTCTAAAATCGTCTGGAATAAAAGTTAAATTTGTACAAAATTACATAAAAAATCAAGAGGGGACAACATGAACCCCTTTTCTGCTCAGAATGTGACCGACTGAACCTGTACTCGTTATGTTGAAAAAGAATGGTTATGAAAATATGACACGTGTTTGAAATGAATATATTGTATAATTATCCCGAATGATGATAATTATGACGTCCCAGATTAACGTCGTCAGAGAACTTGTGTTTCAACTGTTTATTAGTCTATCGAATCAACGTTGGCGTTCGAACCGGCATCAGCTCTTAACTTGGTCATGACGTCATCTATGCTGTCTACTGTGACGCACTCTGTTATATCTGATCTGCAGTGAGGACAGTTGTACCTGAAATGAAAGAGAAAAGTTAGTTCTAGGTCTTTGACGAATGAATATGTTAAATATATATTCCTTTATCAATCTTGGAATATATCTGATTTGATTGTAATTATTAGAATAGAAGATTAATGTTCTAAATCAATTAGTTCACCGAAGTTGTGATCCAATAGTTTTTATAGCTTCACCATAACTAGTTCTCTGGAAAAATGTGAAATCTTTAACTGATCAAATGTAATTTTTTTAAATATTTTCGATATTTTTGAGTAAGACTTACTTAGACGTGCTGCTGTCAGGTCCAAACCAATATTTGATGCAAGGTGTGCAGAACATGTGGATGCACTCCAACAGTATCACGAAATTCCCTTCATCTTTTTTGTTGCAAATACCGCACTTGGAAGCTGTGTCCGGAGTAGTTTCTTTGTAAGTTTCTAATTTCTGAATCCATGTGTGTCTCGTGGTTGTTGAAATGACGTTTGCAATTAAAGGTTTCAAGTTTAATTTATTACCCAAGAGAAAACTGTTATCTTCGTTAGGAAGTTGTAAATTTTCATCACGAGACAAAAATAAATTTAGAAAAAAGGAATGGGGATCTGTTGCCTGAGCAACAAGACGATCTTCAAACAGAGAGGAAAGAGAGTCAGTCCTCGGCTGTGTTGTCTTTTTCACTTCGTGTAATCCGAGGCGGTCAAATAAATCGTCGAGCCTTCCACCATTTTGTCCATCGTCATCTATCGCAGGGGTTGATGACGAATGGGAAGAGGACTGATGTGCTGTTAATCCTAGAACATAAGACAGATTTCCTGCATCTATTGATTGGGTCTCATCGTCTGAAGGTGGTGACGACATCGTCAAACACTTGACTCTCGTGGAATGTTTTCCCTTCAAAAACTGAAAAATAGAATGTTCTATCTGATGTTAGGTTTGTTAGTTTGAAAAAGTTTCATCAATACCATAATAAACTGATCATTTAATCGTTGATATAAATTGCTTAGTGAAAAAACTAGTTGAGTAATTTGAAATTTGTTTACATGAACAATATCAACATCTACAATTTGGAAACAATTTAAGACGTACATCACTATTCTCGATCATCTATTATCTATTATTTATCATCATTCCACTCAGTTAAGTATGGTTAGCTGTATCCCAGATACTAATAAATAAACATATTTCAGGCTGTATTGTATATACAAAAAATTTAAGTTATTATAGAGCTGTATCACAGATACAACCAATTAAATAGTTTTTGTAATCACAGATACAAATAATTAAATGGTTATTGTAGTTCTGTACCACAGATACAACTAATAAAAAGGTATCTTATAGCTGTAGCACAGATACATCTAATAAATAGATATTTTATATGTGTGTCAAAGATAACAACTAAATAAATAGTTATTATAAAATTATATCACAAATAGACAATGAACAACATATAAAAACAAAAAATGGAGATTCGATCATATTTTAATGACCTCAAAACTCAACAGTCTATTAATTTTTTAAATCCTTATTGGCATATTTAAATATGCTTGTAGTCATGTGAGTAATATATAGACATTGAAAGAGTATTGGTACTTTTTGGATCCCACATTAACTTTAGGCCTAATATTTAAATCACCACGTGGTTCAACAAAAAGAATATGAACCAATATTTCTATTTAAAATTGAAAGTTTAACCTGAATTATATTTTTTTAAGGAAGGTATTTAACTCTTGTCACCTATATGAATTTATAACTAACCTGTCAATGATATAATTTACTGTTTATTAGCCTAACACAAATTTTAGTTATTTACTTTTTCTCGCTGTTGGTTACGTCCTCACTGCTTGTTAGTCCGCCGTAAAATGACTTTTTCGGTAGTCGTTATAACCTGAGATAATCACACCAAAGTGTTTGGATTTTATTTCAGCTTATGAAATTCTAAAGACTCAGAGTGTATTGATATTTTTCTGTGTTTTTATCAGGAAATACTTTCTCCGTAAAAAAATTTTAGATTTTAATTTCCACTCTTCCTCCCACTATTAAAATTAAAATTTGAAAGTTTCAAATACTCGACCTTTTTATAAACAATGATCTCATCCGACCATCGATGAGGGAGCTTGTGTCAGGTAATTTTCATTGAGTTAACTACAGTACATAGAAAAGACAGTATAGGTTTTTACCCATTAATTATGAATTACCCTAAAATCTTGTTCGTGACATGATTGAAGTTTAGGAGAAATTAAGTCTTAAATCATAAATATGCAAACAAATTATTGTGTCCATCTAGATTCTAGATTACGTATTTTTTCAAATAATTTCCTTCAATCAGTTTTTTCCTTCTATTTGATGAATAGTAAAAAGCCATACATAATAAAGTGTTCTTTTAATAACTGAACTCCCTACACAATGTTAGATTCTTCTAATTTCCAAGAAAAATATAAAAACTGGTCATTTCTCAAGTAAGTCATGAAATGAATCCCCTTAGTTTTATAATGTCCTAATTAATTAAAAATTATTGCATTTCCAATAATTTTAGTAAATACTTAACAACACAGAATTCGTTAAATCAAGATGACGATACACCGACAATTAAGTTACTCTATTTCCCTATTCTACATACAGTGGATGGTTCTAGGTATATTCCACCCCAGTAAATTCCACCCCTGTAACAATGCTCATTTGGGTGACAATAAAAATTCTAAGTATTATTTTTAGATCCTGAGACATTTGGACAATATTTAGAGGTAGCTCAAGTCAATTAAATTTTATCCTAATACAATTATAAATATTCTTTATATGGTAATTCACTTCAAAGTTTACATGTTGAACAAGTTAATATTAATTTCTTTTTAACATGAAACTGCATATGTGCTCTTACAACAATGGTTGGATGAGGTGTGGAAGGGGTCGACTGGCAGAGACAACACACTAAATGTTTCCGCTCCTTGCTAATAAGTTCCTGTTTTGGATTTAGGACCAAATTCCACGTGGTCAAAATCTCTCAATGTAAAAAGACACTAAACTCCCATTCTTAAAACCATGTACATTAATCCTCACCTCCCCATCGAAAACCTCCTGGTCAAAACAAAAAAAAACGTAAAAAAGCCTTCGGTCAAAAACCACCACTCATACAAGAAGTTAAAATAACAAATTCAAAAAGAAATAAATATAACAAGAAGTACTATATTACCTCATCTTACAATTAATATCGCTGTTGTGTTGGCGTTAGGGAAGAAAATCAGCTTGAGATTGAAAATCTGTATACCTCGACCGATAAAAATCGTTCACACAACCTTTCTTTCTGCTGTTCTGTTTTGAAAATGCAAGTTACCTATTATTATATATAATATTAATAAACACCAAAAATTAATAACTAACCAAACCTAACCTGTAAAGTGGGGTGGAATATACCGATGATGGAATGGTGTCCGGAAAACTGCCAGGCGGAAAACTGCCAAGCGGAAAACTGCCAGACGGAAAACTGCCGAAGCGGAAAACTGCCGAAGCGGAAAACTGCCAGACGGAAAACTGCCGAAGCGGAAAACTGCCATGCGGAAAACTGCCAGGCGGAAAACTGCCAGTCACTTAATGGGAATTTCTGTATTTTTTTACTCTTATTATTTAGTTATAAACATATTTAAAGAACATTTTAATTAAAAAAACGGCGTCAGCCCTTCGTTAAGGGGTTAAGGGGAAATTCATTTTTACAGTAATAACAATATAGATATTGGATTACTTAATATCCAAATGAAAATTATATTTCACCAAAGCTACCTTATTAAACACACAGTAAACCAAACTTTTGTAAGTAACAATTACCATTTCATACTTATTTGCTATGTCACGTATATTTTAAAAAACATGTTAAGTTACGTATATAGTCCCCTGTTTTTAATTTCCTATATTGATGTCAGCAATATAACCTTCGGTTCAAAAGCAAACGTTAAACCCCGCGTACTGACTTGTGATTAATAGCTATATAATTAGAAATTCTTATAATTTATTAATCTTAAATTATACAATAAATTAAGCGTATGTTAAATCAACATATATGTATGTTCAATATTTATTATATTTACATTTATATTCTACATGTCAATAGCACAACTCCTTCATTTTTACAATATTCCTTTATATGTAACAAGTATTATTAATTAATGTACAATCCAATTCGATCGAGTGAAATTGTAAGAGATTTAGGTACTATTGGTAGGTAATAGCAGTTTAATAATCATAGATGTTGTGTTGCAAATTCTAAATATTTCACAAACATATATCGAAGTTGTTTTATAATGAGTACAAGCGAATATTAAGCTTGAAGGCTAGCTCAATAATTCTCAAATTATAAAAAAAAATTAGACGGTTAGCGTGTTATGAACTGATAATTTAAAGATGCGTTGTGTAAACCATGAAATAATTGTACTCTATCCCTAATACTAATATTTCTTTGTTTCTTCTCATAGTATTTTAAACCTTTTCTAAGAAAGATTTTAGTTTATAATTTCTATATAGTATTTCATATATATCTTTAATATTTATATATTTACATATTTTTCCAATAAATTGTCTTCATTTAACTATCATTTTTGTTTTGTATACTGAGTAAAAATGAATGTTCCTTAACTCCTTAACGTTGGGCGAACAACATTTTTATAAATTAAAATGTTATTATTGACTAAAGTCTTCAAATTGACTTAATTAAAATGACTGGCAGCTTTCCGCCTGGCAGTTTTCCGCTTCGGCAGTTTTCCGTGTACCGATGGAATATACCGGGGTGGAATATACCGGTCAACACAGTGGATATGTCGCGTTAAGTTAAGGCAATTTCTTGCGAATAGTTCCAATGTATTCACACGCTGAATTCTTTCAGGCAATGGGAAACAATTATATGATGAATAAATAATAGGTATTTTTTTTTCCACTCATCTTTAAAGAGGTAAAAGGGAGGAATTTTCCCTAAAAATGAACATAATTTCGCATGTCGTAACGAGGTCACAATAGATAACCTCGTTTTAGTCGTTTATTTATTTATTGATCATTTATTTATTAATATACGTCTATAAAATTCCATTTCGTTTATTTCTTGTCTATATTTAAAATACAAATCTTAGCATTAAACTCTATATATATTTCAATTTTTGTACCATTTATTACTTTAGTTCAGCAATTTTCAGTTTCAGTTTTTCTTTACCAGCGTTAGAACTAGCAACTAGTTTTACCTCATTATAAATTTGAATAGAATCAACCATTATTATTTATAATTACATAAATCATATGACCAGGAAGTATTTGGCCGGTGATCAAATGGTACGGACATCAAATGGCGGCACTTGATCAGTAATCAAGTAGCAGGGATCAATTGATCGGCCACAAAAAATCATTGAGCTGCAATTACATTTTGAAAATTAGAAACTATTTTTAAGAACAGGAAATAAGAATTTATAGATTTAAAGTTAAACAACACAAGCTGCCCCAAATTAGTGAGAGTCTTGAGACTCTTGACATTATATAAAATTGAACAATATCCAATAGAGAAATGTTATAAATAATAATTCATTAAAAGTATGGGGAATGAATCAATACTATAAGCCCTTCATTGCTCAGAATGAGATCGAAATATTATGTAATTATAAGGTTAAAAGACAAGGTTAAGAAATTATGAAACATTTATTAAAATAGATATACTATAATTATCCCGTCTGATGATGATTATGATAGTTCAGGTTTGGGTTCGTCAGCATTCTTGTTTTACAATGTTTGTTCATTGTTTTTGTAACTGTGTTGGTGTTTGAACAAGCTCCTAATTTGCTCATGACGTCACCTATGCTGTCGACTGGGTCATAAATATGAGACGTAATAGAGCAGGAATGTCTGTATTTCATTTACCTATGCTGTGATTGGTCCATAGTGGTTGGGGTTTCAACTTATCTGACTTAGTTGTTAAATAATGGGATCTAAACAACAATTATTTCAATGAGCTTTGTTGTGATTGCTTTACAGTTTCTGATAAACAACTTTCAGACTTGGTTTTAATTAAATGATGGGATCTAAAGAACTAAGCTTTCACTTAGCTATGTTCTGATTGGTTTACAGTTGCTGACGTATAACTTCCCTGACTAAGTTTTAAAAATAGGATCTAAATAACTAGACTTCGCTTTGCTGTGATTGGTTCACAGTTGATGACGTACAACTATTGACTAAGTTATAAATAATAGGATCTAAAAAACTATTATTTAACTTATCTTTGCTGTTATTGGTTTACAGTTGATGACATATAACTTTTGACTTAGTTTCAAATAATGGGATCTAAACAACTATTATTTAACTTAGCTTTGCTGTGATTGGTTCATATAGTTGCTGGCTTATGCTTTTCTGGCATTGTTTTAAAATAATGAGAACTTAGCTATGTACAGTTTACATACATGATATTCACCATGATAATGAATAATTACTTTTTTCATATATTTAATATGGAAACAAGTTATTTTATAATACTTCTTACATGAATAATTTACCTAGTGTTACAAGTAACTGTTTACAAATGGTTGATTCTAAAAAAGTTGCAAATTTAGTAAATCTAAAAATACACACGGTATATGAGTAAATATAGTAAATTTAACTTTATAACAGGAACATTTAAGAATGCAATATTCAAATTATGAATATTATTGTCTCGACCATATTTTCGACTGATCTGGTTCAACTATGTTTCCTTCTGATTGATTTTTTCTCTGAGTTATGTCCTCTAACGTTGAGATACCCTGATTATATTGCTATAATTAATACTAGAAGTGGTCGAAAAAGTCCCACAGTATATAGAATAGGCAAATAACATAGTTAAATTCACTGCAACTTATTATGTGAACGACTGCTGAAATATTAAACAATGGCCTTACTTCATAACCCAAATATTTAGCTCTATTTTTAATTAAATGTATGGTAAGAGAAATAGAAGGAAATCATCAATGATGATTTCACCTCAACTTTTGGGCAGATTAATTTTTCAATTAGACTATGCTATTTGAAACAGAAATGGAAAAAATTGAACTATATTTATGTAGAGACATTTTTGACATGATATTGAATCACATTTTTTATAAATATTCTATATGATAACAACCTATTATTTTTTTGTGAAACATAATGTATATAGGCTAATAATGTAAATTCATGATAAATACATGCAATACAGCAACTCCTGTGTATACAATGAACTGCAACTCGGTCACTATATAGAGCTTACTTCATTCTATAGGATTCAAGAGGGGCATAAAAACATTTTGGGAGTTTAATTAAAATTTGTTATTTAAACAGGATACACTTAATCACCCAGGACTCTACTAATCAGGATGTTTTTACTGTACAGGACTTCATTATATCATGGATACAAAATAAACAGATCATCAATGTCAGAACTTTGAAACAAACCAAATGGAGAAATTAATGATTATTATCTGACATCAAACGTTTATTAATTATTTTTTCAAATTAATATTGAAATTTTTATAACATAAATCTCATTCAATACCATTAAATGAACAAAATAACAACGTTGGTACTTATTAGAATATAGTACATTGGTACTTATTGGAATATAGTACAGCAAACGTTGTATTAGGCCTAAAATTCGAATTACCTCGTGGCTCCACAAAGAAATATGTATCTTATTTTCTAATAACATTAAACCTTTAATCAGTGAACCAGTGTTTCCATACCTATGTAAAATATACAGTTAATTATTACATAAAACAAACTTAAATCATTATTTATATTTTTTTTCCTACGAAAAAATGTCATAAATGGTAGTCTGTGTACACTACAGTGTTTTGTCAATGGTAAGGATCACACGAATCTATATCCTGTTTCATTTCTTAAGATGGTATCATTACTTCAATCTCACATAAATCTATTTCTTTAATATATTTTACATAGTTCGATAATAGATCGAAGTAGTCTAACAGTGTTCAAATCACGAAATGTACAAAAGTATTTACATCAATGTCATATAAATCATTAAACTTGTACTTAATGAAATAAAGTACAACAAACTGTACACTCCAACTTTTTCGTTAGGCCTAAAATTACAAATTACCAAGTGGTCCAACAAAAAAAAATATTTACTAGCTTTTCCAATGAAAGTTTTACGTGTATTTTAGATAATATGGTAGATTTACCACTCGTCTTACCCATTAAATGTATAACTAACCACTAAATGGTTTAAATTATGTTAATAAGCCTAACACAAAGTTTGGTTATTCACCTTTTCTCGCAGTTGTTTACGTCCTCACTGCCTGCTAGTCCACCGTACAATGAATAAAAGTTAGAACCGAAAATAGTCTACCAATGTGTAATTCTGGAGACTGATTGTACAATTGTATCAACTACTAGTGTAGTTTCCCGTTAAATTAAACGGTTTTCCAATAATATTTATACTAGCAAGACCCGTGGAAATTCCACGGGATGAGAATCAACATGAATGTTCTGACTGATTATAAAAAAAACTCCTATTTAGACAGAAAACATATGAAACGCAGTAAATGTTTTTAGTAACATGCTTCTGAAAATAATATCCTTTGTATTTAATTATCTTGGTCACATCAAGTACTCGATTAGCACCAGCTTTATGGGGCGATATTGATCTAATGTATGTACAGACGGACAGACTGACTGGCTTATTTTATTATAGTATATAGATTTTCCCCTATAAATAATTGATTGGAGACATTAATTTGGTTTACGCCAACTTTATGAGGTACTATTGATAGAGTGTTTATTTAACGTATTTTGTGATAGACCGACTGACGGACATTATCAGTTTATCACTATACAACATTTTTTCTAAATCAAGTTGGATTTTAGCTCCACAGTTCCTCCCCCCACACCCCTTTGACTTCCCCTACCTTCACTTCCCTCACATACATTTCACCCACCTTCACTTCCTCCACCTACTTTTCCTCCACCTATATTTCTCCCACCTTCACTTCCTACACCTACTTTTCCTCCACCTATATTTCTCCCACCTTCACTTCCTACACCTACATTTCCCCTACCTATATTTC
The DNA here is from genome assembly GCA_947561585.1 of Caprella mutica. Lineage (NCBI taxonomy): Eukaryota > Metazoa > Arthropoda > Malacostraca > Amphipoda > Caprellidae > Caprella > Caprella mutica. Next base: position 140,369 of record CANNZV010001435.1, on the reverse strand, counting down.
CCCCACCTTCACTTCCCTCACATACATTTCACCCATCTTCACTTCCTCCACCTACTTTTCCTCCACCTATATTTCTCCCACCTTCACTTCCTACACCTACTTTTCCTCCACCTATATTTCTCCCACCTATATTTCTCCCACCTTCACTTCCTACACCTACATTTCACCCACCTTCATTTCCTCCACCTACTTTTCCTCCACCTATATTTCTCCCACCTTCACTTCCTACACCTACATTTCCCCCGCCTTCACTTCCTCCAAGTACACTTTTACCACTTAGACTTCCACCACCTACATTTCCCCATCTTCACTTCCTCCACCTACTTTTCCTCCACCTATATTTCTCCCACCTTCACTTCCTACACCTACATTTCCCCCGCCTTCACTTCCTCCAAGTACACTTTTACCACTTAGACTTCCACCACCTACATTTCCCCATCTTCACTTTCTCCAAGTACACTTTCACCACTTACACTTCCACCACCTACATTTCCTTCAGTTACACTTGTACCTTCAACATTTCCACCTTCTACTCTTCACCATATACACTTCCACCATCTCCACTTGCCACAAATTCACTTCCTCCATTTTTACTTCCCCCATCTACACTTTCCCCACCTACACCTCTCCCACCTTCACATTCCCCACCTATACTACTTCCATCTGTACTTCCCCCATCTTCATTTCCCCAAAATTACTATCCCCCACATTCTCTTCAACCCACCTTCCCTTCCCCCACATCCACTTCCCCCCATTTCATTTCTCCCACTTTCAATTGCCTCACGTTTTACTAAATATGATCAAATTGAAACACACAATGGAAATAAGAGGTTAAAAATATAAAAGACTTGAATAAGATGTTTAGTTTGTGGTATCATGCTTACCGAATTTGTTTATATCTAATTTCTGAAAGCGTAACGGACGTACTCACTAAGAAAGGAACAAGCAGAATTATAATATGATGATTGGTGTAAGAGTCTCACCAAACAAGCCACACATGGTTCGTGTTGTCAGATTAAGCTACTTACTGATTAATAACCATTATATTATACTTTGCAGTATATATATTCATTTTCAATTTTTTTTTTTTTACATAGACTGATATTTTTAGAATCATCATATTATAATTCTGCTTGTTCCTTCCTTAGTGAGTCCGTTACGCTTTCAGTAATTAGATATAAGCAAATTCGGTATGCATGATACCACAAACTAAATATCTTTTTGTCTTTTATAATTAATTGTTCCTCTTATTTTCATTTTGTGCTTCAATTTGATTATATTTAGTAAAAGGTGAGGCAATTGAAAGTGGGGGAAATGAAGGTGGGGGAAGTGTAGATGGTGGAAGTGTAGGTGGTGGAAGTGTTGATGGTGGAAGTATTGATGGTGGAAGTGATGATGGTGGAAGTGTTGATGGTGGAAGTATTGATGGTTGAAGTGCTGATGGTGGAAGTATTGATGGTTGAAGTGATGATTGTGGAAGTGTTGATGGTGGAAGTGCTGATGGTGGAAGTATTGATGGTTGAAGTGATGATTGTGGAAGTGTTGATGGTGGAAGGGATGATTGTGGAAGTGTAGGTGGTGGGAGTGCTGATGGGGAAGTATTGATGGTGGAAGTGATGATTGTGGAGGTGTTAATGGTGGAAGGGATGATTGTGGAAGTGTATGTGGTGGAAATGTAGAAGGAGGAAGTGAATGTGTGGTAGGTGGGGGTGTGAAGGAGGGGAAGGAGGGGAAGGAGTGAAAGTGGGGGAAGTGAAGGTGGGTGGGGGTGGAGGAACTGTTGATCTAAAATATAACTTAGTTAAGAAAAAAATGTTGTATGGTGCTATAAGCAATACGTTAAACAGACACTCTATCAATAGTACCTCATAAAGTTGGTGTAAAGCTATTTAATGTCTCCAATAGAATAACAGACATTCTATCAATATCACCTCTTAAAGTTGGTGTAAATCGAGTATGTGATGCGACCATGAAAATTAAATACTAAGGATATTATTTAAAGAAGCAAGTTACTAAACACATTTGCTGTGTTTTATATGTTTTCTGTCCAAATCAGAGTCATTTTAAAATCAGTTCTATCAAAACATTTTTGTTAGTTCTCATCCCGTGGAATTTCCACGGGTCTTGCTAGTAAAAATAATTTGAACATCGTATAAATATATCCCCGTGCGTATCATAGCTACATTCTTTATTTCTTCCTATTTAATAACTGAAATTTGGACACTAAATATATTTAAATATATCTCTATAATATAATACGCTAGATCTGTGTGTGTGTCTGTCTGTCTGTGTGTTACTTGGAGCAATATTACTCACAAACGGTTAGACCTAAAGACTTCAAAATTTACAACTTTTTAAAAAGTCGTGTCGAATTTAACGTGTTAAAAGGATTTTTCGAAATTCAAACGGGTTTTCGAATTATTGACACTTGATTTATAAGGGGATCGACATACTTCCCGGGATATCTTCAGAGACTATCCAACAGAATGGGTTGAAATTTTCTGGAAACCTACGGCCTATGGTCCTAGAGAACGCTCTTGATTTGTTTAACGAAATTCGAACGGGTTTTTCAATTATTCGAATTTTAAATTTTAATGGAATAGATAGGGATTTAATTCAAATCGCTAAATACATGGTAACATACGAAATAAAAGAAAAAATAAAATTTGCATTAATTGAATCGAAAAAATATCTACAATATCTAAAAATGATCTACAAAAATGACTGCGTTAACTGTTTTTCGAAATTCAAAATACTTTTCGAGATATGACGAAAATTAGAAAATGAAAAATTAAATTCAACGCTGGTTATCATTTTTTCTCAAGATAATAATTGACAAATTTTACAAATTTAGCTCGATTGAAAATATAATAATTATTTTTGATATTGATATTGACGGGTGGTAATATGAAAAATTACTCTTTACTGGTACCTAATTCTTATGCAATGTAATCGAAAACGGGATGTGTAATGTATGTGAACAAACACAGTAAGTAAAATGAAAGAAAATGTTGTAATATATGCACGTTACCCACTAGTTTTATATATTTACATCGTCCTTTATTATATAGATAATAAAATATTGCAACACGTAAGTACTTTCAATTTATTTCCGAATACATTCTAACACACTATTTTGTTAGTATTTTCACATGAAATTAGACTAGTACCGCAAACTGGAAATGAAAGTCGAAATCATTATTGGTGTGATTCGTTTATTCTATCTACTGCTATCTTTAATTATTATTAACTATCAATTCTTGTATATTTTATGATCCAACATTATGTTTTTAATTATAATGTTTTCCACTCCTCTTTTTTTGGAGTAAAAAGTTGCATTTCCTAAACTAAAAATTTTTTCAAGTTAAAAGCTAAATTCATTTGTGCAATAGAATATAGGAAATCAAGAGGGAGCCAATTTGAGTGACCGGACGCTTCGCACCCGGACGTTTCGTTTCTAGGACGTTTCGTTACAAGGACGTTTCGTTACTAGGACATTTCGTTACTAGGACGTTTCGTTACTAGGACGTTTCGTTACTAGGACAATTCGTTACTAGGACGTTTCGTTACTAGGACGTTTCGTTACTTGGAAGTTTCGTTACTAAGACGTTTCGTTACCGGGACGTTTCGTTACCAGGACGATTCGTTACCAGTTTATTTATTTTTTAATGAAATGGAAACGATTTTTTATTAGACAATTTTATTTTAAACTACAATTTTATATCAATCCCATGCATTAAAATTTTTTTTCTACTTTAAAAATAATGTCTACTTTTTAAACATATTCTTTATTCGTTTAGTTATTCACTGATTTTAATCAGATGTATTAAAATTAATAAGCATTACTTAATTTCTTTGATTAGAAAAGCTGGAAGTGACAATATCATGGATACTAATCGATATAGAAGTTAAATAACAATAATTCTATTTTTTTTTTTTGTCCTCATATGATCGAAAATGTGGTTCAGTCAGAGAACCCGGAGCTTACCTACATTGGGAAAATCTTTTGTTTTTTAATATTTTGGAAAAAAAAATTAACGTTAGTGTAAAATTCCTATTACCAGATGTTACAAGTTACCGAATGAAAATAAATTAATGAAAAGAAACATAACCTTCCGTAATTTTGCGAAAGTAATAATTATTTTCGATCATATAAGAAAAGACTATATAATTTAACATTTCAACTCTTTATTATTCTTTTTTTTATATACTATTTTCTATTAAGATCAAAAACTTCCAGTAATTGGTTCACATAGGGAAAAATATTGAATACATATATTTATAATGTATGAGATTGGTATATTTTTCAGTCTATAACTCTTTTCGATTTTTTTTTGTAGCGATTTGGAACTAAAAATCAGGTAACGAATCGTCCTAGTAACGAAACGACCTAGTAACGAAACATCCGGGTACGAAACGTCCGGGTACGAAACGTCTGGGTACGAAACGTCCTAGCACCATCAATATGAACCTCATTCCTGCTCAGATTTAGACTGAAAAAGCAAGTACTCGTAATGTTGAAAGAGAATGGTAATGAAATTATGACACGTGTAGTAAAATGAATATAATTTATTGTCATTATGCTCCTTGACGATGATTATGACGGTGTAGTCAATGTATCGGGCTATCAAATGTTTGTTGGTCGTTCGAATCAGCGTTGGTGGTCGAACTGGCAACAGTTCCTAATTTGGTCATGATGTCATCCATGCTGTCGACTGTGACGCACTCTGTTATTTCTGCTCTGCAGTTAGGACAGCTGTACCTGAAATGAAATAGAAAAGTTAGTTCTAGTTCTTTGACGAAAAAGTACGGGTTATATGAATATGTTACGTATAGACTCGTTTATGGTGATAGAAAAGTACCTTATTTTATTAACATTTGACAAATAATATTGATGATTAATATCCTTAGACTCATAGAGTAAGTTATGGTGGTCCCACTGAATGTGAGTTAACACAACATGATTTTCTAAAATTTTGACATAACTTGTTCTTTGGGTAAATATATGTATCTATATTTTATCAAATATGTAAGATTTTTTCAGTATTTCTTGTATTTTAAAGTAAGACTTACTTAGCTGTGCTGCTGTCAGGTCCAAACCAATTTTTAAGGCAAGGTGTGCAGAACATGTGGGTGGCACTCCAGTAAAATCACGAAATTTTGTTTATCTGTTTTGTTGCAAATAATGCACGTGGAATCTGTGTCTGGTGTTTCTTTGTAGTTTTTCAATTTTTTAATCCATTTTCCTCTCGTGGCCGATGATATAACGTTGGCATATAAAGGATTCAAGTTATTCTTATTTCCTAAAAGAAAATTATTTCCCTCGACAACCGGTGGTATAGTTTGATTTTCAGAAAGACTTCTGATTAAATCAAATGAACCTCTGAATTCGTTATTTGCTCTATAATGTTCTCTTTGTCCGAGAATGAACCGCCGTAAAAAATCATTTCCCCGTGATCCTGGAACTGTAGAAAAAGTAACTGCCTCCCTTATTGGCAGTGTCTCTTCAACTGAAGTTGATGATGCCATTGTCAAAATGTTAAGTCTCGTAGAATATGTTTTCCCGTCACAAACTGAAAAGTAGAAAGTTTTATCAGATATTAGCTGAGTTAGTCGGAAAAGATGGCCATCGATACATCAGAAATCGTTCATATACTTAGCGAAAACTAATACATGTTGAAGTCTTACAGCGGACAATCTTTGAACGGACAAAGGACATAACTGTTCGTTCAACCGGACTGCAGATCGCTACAACGACCTCTTTAAATTATATTGTTGACCATATTTTTTTATCTGTCTATCAAGTATCTAGTCAAACATTTATTATATTCAGAGGTATTACAATTACAATTAACACTTTATTGTATTGTTTCAGATATTTTAAGTATTTCGATCTAGTTACCCTTTCCCTATAAATTTTCTTTGATTAGAAATGTTCTATAGAAAATGGAAAGAGGTGTAACTATTTTATATTGGTGTGAATAGTTATAGTTATACCTACCGTATCATTTTGTACTTTTATTTAAGTAAGTTATATAATATATATTAAAAGATTTTCATTAAAATTTTCCTTAATAATAATCTGAGATTCTTTACCTTCATTATGGTTTCTTTGAAATGCTGTTAAAGAAAACTTTGATGAAAAGTTCCAATCCCCAACTAAACTAAATAATGTATAGTTACAACGAACGCTGATCGGCATAGAGGATATTTTTACGGTACATATACTGGGCGTTGTACGACTTTTACTTGTATATGCATATAATATTATGCTAAAAGCTACGTGATTCTTTATGCTCTACAATTTCGTTCAATAAATTATCCTTACTTCAATCTAGCAAAGAAATATATGTCTGATAAAATGTTTATAATGAGTTAAACAGTAATAATAATATTGCAAGAGTGTCATGAATAATATTTAATTAAGGCTTACAGTTAATTAGTAAAATTAGTACAAACAAACGACCAATCCCACCTTTTAGTTAGGCCTAATATTCAAATTAACACGTGTTGTAACAAAAAAAATTATATCCACGTTTTCCTCAAAAAAATTACAGTTTCGTCTGTATGTCAATTAATATGGAAGAGATTTAATTCGTTTTACATATAAAAACGTATGCTAACATCTCAATGATATAAAAAATTTAAAGAGCACAACTCAAATTTTAACTATTTACCTTTTTTCGCTGTTGGTTACGTCCTCACTGCCTGGTAGTCCACCGCAAACTGTTCTGTTCGGATGTACGTAGAACCTGAGATCTCCACACCGATGTGTTAGGATTATATTTCAGATTAAGAAGTTATAAAGACCTCAGACTGTATTGATATTCTTCTGTGTTTTTGACAAGATATACATAGTCTGTTTACTTTCTTAGATTTTACTTTCAACTCATTTTTTCATTACTAAAAATTGCAGTACGAAAGAAGTTATTGAAAGTTTAACTTGAATAATAAATTTTAATCAATACCCATTACTTTTTTACATTGTAATTGTTACGTTTTTATTGTTACTTAAATATAAATAAGTAATACTCATTATTGCACATTGTTATCGTAACGTTGTTGCTGTCATTAAATATAATAAAAAAATTCTCATTGTTATTGTTAATTATCAATAAATAAAAACTTAACTTTTTCCAATTAATGAAAATCAACATGTGAACTTTTAATATATGTCTCCATCCTACTTCTGATTTTTTATTATTTTACTAAGCTTCAATTAATTCTATTATATGGAAGAAGCTCAAAATTATATTTTTATGTAAATGAATATATTCAATATAAATCTGTTAACAAAATCCCTAATTTTTAAATATTTCAATGTTGTACGAGGTTATCTGATAAAACTTCTCCCTATCACAATATAAGCGGAACACTATCTCTATCTACCCAGGCTCAATAAAATTAAGACAAATGGCCATATTCTGCAATCTGGTGTGGAGCTTTGGAATCTTATTCCTGAGGAAGCTAAGAAGAAATATACAAATTCGTTTATGAAAAGTGTACGGGATTATTATTTAACCATCTCTTGCAGCATTAACTCATTGTATGTCCTGATCTTTGTGTACATTGTTTTTTCGAATGCTTCTAGGCTTTAGCCCAAAAAAATGATTTCATATTTACTGTAAAACCGGTAATATTTAATCTTCTCTGTCGGTTATTTTCTTGTGGTTACAAATTATTGTTTCTATTTCTAACTTGTATTTCGTTTTATATTATCATTTTTTTAGTGTTTTTTAGGATACCCTAATAATTGAAGCTCAGGGTGGTTCTGATTCTGAACAAATTGTTTTGTAGGTGTTTTATGTTACAATGAATAAAAAAAATTGATCAAAATTATATAAATAGATATGATAATCAGGTGGCTCAACCCTTAAGATTCAATCAAATTGAAATAATTGACAAATATATTTTCCCCACAACTCTACTAGTAAGATTCAGAAGGATGTGATAGTTTAGATTTTGATTTAATATTAAGAAAAGTATAGAAAATCAAGAATTGGTCAATATGAACCCTTTTCCCATTTCACTAGGAGAGTAAATTAGTCAGAATAATATAGTTAGGCTAATACACAGTTGGGATATTATATATTAAACGATTAATTAGTAAATAAAAGTATATTGCAATCGTTAGTTTTGATAATAATTATATCCATCAAGGGTACAGTTTTTCGAGTTCTTGTTATGAAATGTTCGTTAATCATTCGAATCAGCAAAAGAGCTCGAACTGGCATCAGCTCATAACTTGGTCATCTATGCGGTCGACGGGAACAGGACAAAATCCCCCTCCGGACATAAGCCCCTCCGGACAAAATCCCCTCCGGACATATAACCCCTCTGGACAAAATCCACCTCCGGACAAAATCCGCCTCTGGATGCAGACAAACAGACAGACTTTAATAAGTTTAGAAGGCATGTTGTTTACAAAGTATCAAGAAGATGCTGACTTTACAGTTAAGATACGCGTGATAGCAGAATTATCTTTTGTTCCCCCTGAAGATATTGAAACTGTGTTATACACGTTATCTGATCTATTGCGAGACGGAGTAATTCAGACATTGAATTATTTTGAGGATGTTTATATTTGGAGGCAATATCGTAAAACACGTTGGCCAACAACATTTCAAGTATCTTTGTGAAACACCCACTATAGAACAAATGACAATCAACCTCGAACTAATAACATCGTCGAAGCTTGGCACAAACGGTTTTTCTCATTGTGGATTCACATCTCAAATATGTGGATTCACATCCACATATTTGGAAGTTCTTTGACTTGATTAAAACAGAAATTAAATATCAGGACTGCCGGGTGACTCAACATAGTTCTGGTCATGAGCCTCAACCACACAGAAAAAAAGCGAATAAAGAAGATTACGGACAAATATGAAAAAATGTTCCCATGGAGATTTTTTGCAAACATTGCAAGCAGCCTAATTAAGATTTTACAAGCCTTTCCAGTATTTCAGGTTTGAACATTTCATAACAAGAACAAGAAAAACTGTACCCTTGATAGATATAATTATTATCAAGACTGACGATTGCAATATACTTTTATTTTATTAATTAAACGTTTTATATATAATATCCCACCTGTGTTTTAGCCTAACTATATTATTCTGACTAATTTACTCTCCTAGTGAACAGGAAAAGGGTTCATATTGACCAATTCTTGATTTTCTATACTTTTCTTGAATGAATGGATTTCTCTCTTGTGCATTGTGACAGTTTTATGTAATTCTAACCAAGTAATTTTAACGTAAAATACCACCTCCTTTGCATCTGCAATGGGGAGTTGAGAGATTTTTTTGGTATAATTAGGCATATCATTGTATGATCCTCAAATATATACATATGAAATGTATGAATCTCACAAATATTAAATAAAAAATCTAAACTATCACATCCTTCTGAATCTTACTAGTAGAGTTGTGGGGAAAATATACTTGTCAATTATTTCAATTTGATTGAATCTTAAGGGTTGAGCCACCTGATTATCATATCTATTTATATAATTTTGATTAATTTTTTTTATTCATTGTAACATAAAACACCTACAAAACAATTTGTTCAGAATCAGAACCTCCCTGAGCTTCAATTATTAGGGTATCCTAAAAAACACTAAAAAAATGATAATATAAAACGAACTACTAGTTAGAAACAATAATTGGTAACCACAAGAAAATAACCGACAGAGAAGATTAAATATTACCGGTTTACAGTAAATATAAAATCATTTTTTTGGGCTAAAGCCTAGAAGCATTCGAAAAAACAATGTACACAAAGATCAGGACATAAAATGAGTTAATGCTGCAAGAGATGGTTAAATAATAATCCTGTACACTTTTCATAAACGAATTTGTATATTTCTTCTTAGCTTCCTCAGGAATAAGATTCCAAAGCTCCACACCAGATTGCAGAATATGGCCATTTGTCTTAATTTTATTGAGCCTGGGTAGATAGAGATAGTGTTCCGCTTATATTGTGATAGGGAGAAGTTTTATCAGATAACCTCGTACAACATTGAAATATTTATAAATTAGGGATTTTGTTAACAGATTTATATTGAATATATTCATTTACATAAAAATATAATTTTGAGCTTCTTCCATATAATAGAATTAATTGAAGCTTAGTAAAAAAATAAAAAATCAGAAGTAGGATGGAGACATATATTAAAAGTTCACATGTTGATTTTCATTAATTGGAAAAAGTTAAGTTTTTATTTTTTGATAAATAACAATAACAATGAGAATTTTTTATTTATTCAATGACAACAACAACGTTACGATAACAATGTGCAATAATGAGTATTACTTATTTATATTTATGTAACAATAAAAACGTAACAATTACAATGTAAAAAAATAATGGGTATTGATTATAATTTATTATTCAATAACTTCTTTCGTACTGCAATTTTTAGTGATGAAAAAATGAGTTGAAAGTATAATCTAAGAAAGTATACAGACTATGTATTTCTTGTCAAAAACACAGAAGAATATCAATACAGTCTGAGGTCTTTAGAACTTCATAATCTGAAATATAATCCTAACACATCGGTGTGGAGATCTCAGGTTCTACGTACATCCGAACAGTACATTTCACGGTGGACTACCAGGCAGTGAGGACGTAACCAACGGCGAGAAAAGGTAAATAGTTAAAATTTGAGTTGTGCTCTTTAAATTTTTATATCATTGAGATGTTAGCATACGTTTTTATATGTAAAACGAATTAAATCTCTTCCATATTAATTGACATACAGACGAAACTGTAATTTTTTTGAGGAAAATGTGGATATAATTTTTTTTGTTGGAACACGTGTTAATTTGAATATTAGGCCTAACTAAAAGGTGGGATTAGTCGTTTGTTGTACTAATTTTACTAATTAACTGTAAGCCCTAGTTAAATATTATTCATGACACTCTTGCAATATTATTATTATTGTTTAACTCATTATAAACATTTTATCAGACATATATTTCTTTGCTAGATTGAAGTAAGGATAATTTATTGAACGAAAGTTTAGAGCATAAAGAATCACGTTGCTTTTAGCATAATATTATATGCATATACAAGTAAAAGTCGTACAACGCCCAGTATATGTACCGTAAAAATATCCTCTATGCCGATCAGCGTTCGTTGTAACTATACATTATTTAGTTTAGTTGGGGATTGGAACTTTTCATCAAAGTTTTCTTTAACAGCATTTCAAAGAAACCATAATGAAGGTAAAGAATCTCAGATTATTATTAAAGAAAATATTAATGATAATCCTTCAATATTTATTATATAACTTACTTAAATAAAAGTACAAAACAATACGGTAGGTATAACTGTAACTATTCACACCAATATAAAATAGTTACACCTCTTTTCATTTTCTATAGAACATTTCTAATCAAAGAAAATTTATAGGGAAAGGGTAACTAGATCAAAAAACTTATAAAATCTGAAACAATACATCAAAGTATTTTGTAAATTGTAATACCTCTGAATATAATAAATGTTCTGACTAGATACTTGAGAGACGGATTACAAAAATATGGTCAACAATATAATTTAAAGAGGTCGTTGTAACGATCTGCAGTCCGGTTGAACGAACAGTTATGTCCTTTGTCTGTTTAAAGATTGTCCGCTGTAAGTCTTCAACATGTATTAGTTTTCGCTAAGTATATGAACGATTTCTGATGTATCGATGGCCATCTTTTCAAACTAACTCTGTTAATATCTGATAAAACTTTCTACTTTTCAGTTTGTGACGGGAAAACATATTCTACGAGACTTAACATTTTGACAATGGCATCATCAACTTCAGTTGAAGAGACACTGCCAATAAGGGAGGCAGTTACTTTTTCTACAGTTCCAGGATCACGGGGAAATGATTTTTTACGGCGGTTCATTCACGGACAAAGAGAACATTATAGAGCAAATAACGAATTCAGAGGTTCATTTGATTTAATCAGAAGTCTTTCTGAAAATCAAACTACACCACCGGTTGTCGAAGGAAATAATTTTCTTTTAGGAAATAAGAATAACTTGAATCCTTTATATGCAAACTTTATATCATCGGCCATGAGGGGAAAATGGATTAAAAAATTGAAAAACTACAAAGAAACACCAGACACAGATTCCACGTGCAGTATTTGCAACAAAACAGATAAACAAAATTTCGTGATTTTACTGGAGTGCACCCACATGTTCTGCACACCTTGCCTTAAAAATTGGTTTGGACCTGACAGCAGCACAGCTAAGTGAGTCTTACTTTAAAATACATGAAATACTGAAAAAATCTTACATATTTGAAAAGTTATAGATACATATATTTACCCAAAGAACAAGTTATGGAGAGATTTTAGAAAATCATGTTGTGTTAACTCACATTCAGTGGGACCACCATAACTTACTCTATGAGGATATTAATCATCAATACTATTTGTCAAATGTTAATAAAATAAGGTACTTTTCTATCACCATAAACGAGTTTATACGTAACATATTCATATAACCCGTACTTTTTCGTCAAAGAACTAGAATTAACTTTTCTATTTCATTTCAGGTACAGCTGTCCTAACTGCAGAGCAGAAATAACAGAGTGCGTCACAGTCGACAGCATGGATGACGTCATGACCAAATTAGGAGCTGTTGCCGGTTCGAACATCAACACCGTTTCGAACGACCAATAAATTTTAGAAAACATGAACTTGGAAAACTCTACTATGGATGGTTACAACTAACATCAATTCTGATGGTTGCAATATATTTCAATTTTAGTAAACGTGCCATAATATCGCAACTATTCTTTTTAACCATATTATTACAAGATATTTCGCTCTCATATTGAACAGGAAAAGAGTTATGCTAATTCATTCTTCAATTCATTTACTTTTCTTGAATTAATATTTTTCTCTGTTGGGCATAATAACAATATAATTTTACTCAAGATAATTTACGGAAAATACCACTTCCATTTACATAATTATGCAATGTAGTGGGGAGAAAACATCCTGTATGATTAGGCAAATTAACGTATGATCCTCAAATTTGAACATATATAATGTATGAATCTCACAAATATTATATTGAAATCTAAACTGTCACCTCCTTCTCACTATTCCTATGAGAGTTGTGGGAGGAAACTATTTAGCAATTATTTCTCTTTACTTGAATTAATTTTTAAAGTTTGAGCCACATGATTATCATATCTCCTTTTAAAATTACTTTTTTATTTATTATATCATATAGTAGAGTTGTACAGAGTTTGGTTCTTCTCAATTGCAATTCTTATCTAACTTTATGAAGAATTGAAAAGTGGTATTGACCCAGAAAAGTACAGGGCCTCCATGGTATCCGGTAAATTCATCGCATGGTAAATTCATCGCATGGTAAATTCATCGCGTGGTAAATTCATCGCATAGTAAATTCATCGCGTGGTAAATTCATCGCATGGTAAATTCATCGCATGGTAATTTCATCGCATGGTACATTACTTTATTTTTCTCTGGATTAGGGTAACTTGTTTGTACGAATCTGTGATGTTAGTTTATTTTAAATGATTGGTTTTAGTAATAGAATGTCATATAATTTTTGCATGTACATTTTATATGTGAGTATACTTGCATTAATTTATTATTTTATAGTTTTTTTCTTTAATTTAAATTTTTATTATTTCTCAAATTACGTATTTGTGTAGCTACTCATAGTTTGAACAACAACATAACTGTAAATGCTACACCTCTTTGAAAGTATGATCAGCAAAGCATAATTGCATGCCTTAGTAAATGGAAACCAGGTTTTCTAATTATTTAAGAGAAATTGATTACAATTTATCTTTTTTAAATTAATTAAGATATATTTTTTGTGCAGTTGTAACGATAGAATTTATTCGTTAATATTAACGGTTTGCTTTAGCAACATATCCATATATTATTTCGTGGACCGACAATTGGGCCATGACAATTGAGCACAATACAATTTGGCCCTACGACAATTGGACCCCGGACAATTGGGCCCATGACAATTGGGGCCAAGGACCAATATATTATTTGCCCATTCTTTCAGAGTCTACAGTATCAACTTAATTAAAGACCATTGCTACTCTAAAAACTAGGGATGTGACGATATGCGTTTGGTATAAAAATGTAGTCTTGAGCGTAATTAAAATATAGAATATTCCTAATATGAAAAACATTCTTGTTATGAAAAATATATGTCTTGGAACATATTCATTTCATGAATAAATGGTTTATTCTTTTAAATTACTTTAATTTTCTGTTCTGAGATAAGCCATGTAAGTAATGTATTTCCTAGTTACAGTACCTCTATATTGAACTCCTGTATAGTGAATGAGTTAGGTTGTAGCCAATAGCAAATAACAACGTAGCTATTTTAGATGAAATAATAGAAAATAAGAATGTGGGTATTTAAAGAAAGCCGTGGCCTTCCAAGACATGCTGAAATCATTGGAACATACAAGTCGAATTAAAGTTAATGTGAATTTGTTGAAAGCTGTTCACTGTTCAGTGTTCAATATAGAAGAGTTTCATAAATAAGTATTAGAAAATGTATTTTCACAATCTCATTTTATCCTTACAACTCTTCAATTTTTCTTAGTTCATGTAACGAAAATCTTTAAAATTCACCTGATATGATTCAAGTTAATAAAAATTATTTAAATACTTCAAATATTTTCATTACACCGAAACATGAGATTAGTATAAATATGTGATTTAACGGGCATTAAATCTGAAACCGATTCTGCCTTATGTTTTATCCTAAAAACAACATAAATAAATATAATATATAATTCAAATTAGAGAATTATTTTTAAAACAGTATTGTAATTATCACTCCTTGTAATATCAACACTAGAATAACTGTCAGGTGACAAAAAATGTGCTTTGTCTAGTACGAGGTTTTTTCCAGCACAGTTTCAAAAATTTCTTGGTCTAATAGGAGGTTTGTCTACTATATAGGAGGCTGCTCTACTACGTGGTTTTGCTGCATCATAAAAACACAAAAAAATGATACTATAGAAGAACGAACTACTTGTTAGTAGTTAGAAATAATTGGTAACCATAAGGAAAGATAAAATTTCATTGGTATACAGTAAATAGAAATATAATTGTAAATAGTACTCGAAAATACAGTAAACAAGGATCAGGACATACGACATTCAACTAATTTGAATATGGGTTTCCTTTTTTTTGCGCCACCCTGCAGGCGCGTATACAAGGGGGGGAGGGGGCATTTGGGGCAGATGCTCCCCCCTTGAGGTCTGAACTTTTTAAAAATGAATCTACGGATTAATAAAAATATATGGAAAATTGAAGGAATGTCAATTATTTGATTATTTTTAATTGCTTTTGACATGCTTGAACACTGTATTCTATTAAAATCGTCATTTTTAAATTGCGAAATGGGAGAAATTAAATTGCTTCAAGTCGTATTATGTATAAGCTATTTTGTCCATAGATAGTGGATTTCTATCACCTTATTAATATTAGCACTGTTCTTCAATTTAAAATTTTTGAATTTGAGAAGAAATGCATCGTCCTGTATTCTGTAGTTTGCCAAAACACCTTCTTCTTCAACAGTACGCCAAAAATTCATGCTTTCCCAAGATAAATGGAAGGGTGGCTAAATCTTACCACTTGAAAAAGTTCACAAGAGTTCGTGGTCTATTCAATGAAACTGGTTCTATTCATAAGAAAAAGCAAATGAAAATAAAAAAAACACAAACTGCGATTCAGGAGGTAAAGAGTTTCATTGAAGAAACCACTAGTTTTTCTCTCATTTAGTTTCCGTTTTTATCATTGATCTTCAGTTCGACCATTAACGAAAACCACATAAATAGCGGTTTTGTGAGTTTGGACAGACGAGAAGTTAATTTGCCTCCATCAAAAACACATCGAAAAAATACGAACGAAAACCCTTGAAATATCTGGAAAACAAATAATAGGTATGATGCTAAGGTAATGATCTTCGTTGCAATTATTAATGGAGTGGTTCCAATTGTGCAAGAATTCCTTAACGAATATGGCAACTTGTTACCAGTTAATGGTTTTCAAAACTCTGATTGCTCCAGCACATTATTTGGCCCAGCCTGGCAATTGGGCCCAATACAATTGGGCCCCAGGAAAATTGGTCCCCAGGACAATTGGGCTGACGACAATTGGGCCCAACACAATTGGGCACACGACAAATAAACCCAGAAAAAATTGGGCAGAAGACACAATATAAACGTGTTACTTTGTTATTATGAGGGTAGTGACAATATTATTTTTGAAATATATGTTATATTCTCTTAAAATATGTTTGTAATTTTTAAATTCGTTTGATATACTTGATAATGTATATATTAGCAAGCCCGTTAAATCACATTTGTATACTAATCTCATGTTTCGGTGTAATGAAAATCTTTGAAGTATTTAAATAATTCTTACTAACTTGAATCATGTCATGTGAATTTTGAAGATTTTCGTTACATTGAACTAAGACAAATTGAAGAGTTGTAGGGATAAAATGAGATTGTGAAAATACCTTTTGTAATACTAATTTATGAAACTCTTCTATATTGAACACTGAACAGTGAACAGGTTTCAACAAATTCACATTAACTTTAATTTGACTTGTATGTTCCAATGATTTAAGCATGTCTTGGAGGGCCACGGCCTTCTTTATAAATACCCACATTCTTATTTTCTATTATTTCATCTAAAATAGCTACATTCTTATTTGCTATTGGCTACATCCTAACTCAATCACTATACAGGAGTTCACTATAGAGGTACTGAAACTAGAAAATATGTTACTTACATGACCTATCTCAGAACAAAAAATGCTAGTAATTTAAAAGAATAAAACCATTTATTCATGAAATGAATATGTTCCAAGATATATTTTTTTGATAACAAGAATGTTTTTTTTCATATTAGGAATATTCTATATTTTAATTACGCTCAAGACTACATTTTTATACCAAACGCATATTGTCACATCCCTAGTTTTTAGAGTAGCAATGGTCTTTAATTAAGTTGATACTGTAGACTCTAAAAAAATGGGCAAATAATATGTCGGTCCTTGGGCCCAATTGTCGTGGGGCCTAATTGTCCTAAGCCCAATTGTCTTGTGCCCAATTTTCGTGGCCCAATTGTCAGTCCACTAAATAATATATGAATATGTTGCTAAAGTAAACCGTTAATATTACAGATTAAATTCTATCGTTACAACTGCACAAAAAATATATCTAAATTACTTTTAAAAATATAGATTGTAAGCAATATCTCTTAAATAATTAGAAAACTTGGGTCCGACTTACTGAGACAATTAATATTTTCAAAGAGGTGTAGCATTTAAAATTATGTTGTTGTTCAAACTATTACTTAAATACGTAATTTGAGAAATATTAAAAATTTAGAGTAAAAAAAAAGTTTATAACTATAAAATAATAAATTAATGCAAGTATAGTCACATATTGAATATTTTAAATTAAATATTAATTGAATGATATACATGCGAAAATTATATGACATTCTATTACTAAAATTCAATCATTTAAAATAAACTAACAGCACAGATTCGTACAAACAAGTTACCCTAATCCAGCAAAAAATGAAGTAAGATCGGCGCGATAATTTGCAAAAAGTATATTTAAGTTAATCAATTTAATTTTATAATGTACCATGCGATGAATTTACCATGCGATGAATTTACCATGCGATGAATTTACCACGCGATGAATTTACTATGCGATGAATTTACCACGCGATGAATTTACCATGCGATGAATTTATGGCGATGAATTTACCGGCGATGAATTTACCGCGATGAATTTACCGGATACCACGTAGCATCCAGTGCAAAGTATTACAGAATCCTTAGATTATAGAAGCATCCTTCTTTCGTGTTAACTCACTTAGTTCTTTTAATACTTCTTCTATATTTCTTCTCTAATACTATGTTGTATTTTTCATAATTTTCTACTCTAAATAATAAATACACGTTATGTCAAACATAAGCCATCACCCAGTTTTATTCTGCAAATTTCATTTTCAGATTCGTAATTGCAGTAAGTTTGAAACTTTGACATAGCGAATTCTATTCCAATAGAATTGGAATTTTGTAAGGACAATCGAGGTATGTTGTGTGCGTGACGTTATAACAGCAACACTAAAATCATTTTTAAAACAATTCAAGAAGGTAAATTTGTAAAAAAAATATTTATTAATTGGTATAATATAATAAATAAATATATATTTAATAAATATATTACGTCACATCACATATCACTCAATTGTCGCTACCTATCAATATTACTTTCCTAGTAGGGAAAGTACTAGAGAATAAAGCATTGTAAGATGTTGTAACAAATCGAGTGATTAGTAACCGTGACGTCAACAAGGCAACACACATAAATAGAAAACAAAAGTTAAGCAGTGTGAATAACATTAATGGATTAATCACTGTTTTCTATAATGGAATGTTCTTCAATTGTCTTAAATATTATTTTAGAGTGTTGCTGTTATGACGTCACGAACACAACGTACCTCGATTGTCCTTACAATATTTCAATTCTATTTCCCGCTTTTAAAACCAGATGGCGCCACAACGCACTTTTAAAACAGAAACTGTCGAGAGTAGTGTATCTTATTGTAGTATAATATCTTTGGCGTAACTCTTTAAATTTTCAGAGAAAAATCAAGTTGATAGCTTGCACGAGCTACCATCCAGGATAACTAAAGTTTTTGTGTGTATTCATAACTAAACCAATGCTCTAGAAATTTAACTGACGAATTTTTCTGCCAAGTTGAACTGATTAAATAATTTTATTTATTTCAATGTGTAGTGTAGACTCTGGGAAATTTGAGTCTAGGAAATTTCGTTCTTGAAAATTTCTATCTTGGAAAATTCGGTCTCAGTTTAGAATGGTGCTATTAAAGAACAATAAAAGAAAAAGTTGAAATTATGAGTACTCAAATGTGTAATTTATTTATTAAAGTAGGATAACCTCAACCGTTTTAAAATGATGCGTAACATTAGTGATTTTGACATTCATTTAACACGAGATTTGACCGGAAAATCCAGTCTCGGAAATTTCGGTCTCAGGTATAGATAAAGCTTATATGAATTATGTATTAAATGTATCGGGGTCGTGCCACCATTCGAACCCCCCTGTCAGATCATTAAACGATCAGGAAATGTGCAATACAACAAACTAGCGGATACAGCAAACTACTTAACGGTCATTTATGTTAAGAGGTCATTTATAATTCTGAGATCGAAATTTCCGACCACCTGTTGTGTAATTCTAAGCAAAGAATCAACCATGCTTTTATAGAAAACGCAAAATCAAGCTTTTTTCAGGAGTGACAGAATTTTTTTAATTCCTTCATTTTCGAGTAATAACGATGAACAGGTTTCCCGTAGGAATCTACAGTGTGCCCAATAAGGCTATGCTTCTATTTTCTAAAATTTTAAAAATATAGTAAAAAGCGCATAAAGTTTTTGAGATACTGTCTCTACTGGGTAATTTTCTATTGATACAGTGTTGCAAGTTTTTCACGATAACTCTTCTCTGATTGGTCAGCTAGAAGGAGGGTCAACATTTGGCGGAGTAATAAACCGTAAGTGCTCCACACTTTTTGGCCCCTCCTATGCTAATTATGCACTCAGAGAAATTCTGATGCACCCAGGTGTTTCGAGTTCACCCTGTGGCTTTCTCTCTAAAGCGAGACACTTTATAGTGTCTTAGCTATAAGTTTGTTAAAATGATGAGAAAAAAAGGAGGAGAGAATAATTTTCTCATCATTTTAACAAACTTATAGGTAAGACACTTTAGTGCATCTAAGCTATAGTTTGATGCACTAAAGTGTCTCGCTTTAGAGCCAAAGCCATAGGGTGAACTTGAAGCACCTGGGTGAATCAGTTGGAGTTGTTTATCTTTGTAATGAAGTTTGTTATTCCAGCTAATTTGTTGCACTGCACACTTCATTATTGTCTCAAGTTGATTGCTTGCAAGAGCCTAGCATTCAGGATTCCTAAAGCAGCACGCCTCCCAGTCAATGATCTAGTAACATTAAAAACAATACCCTAAAAAAGTTATCCGCAAAGAACAATATTTCTAAAACTATATTCTAAATGGAAGTAACCTTTTATTTCTTAACCATAGTGGTGACACCTGAAATATACTTACAGTGCAGCCAACTAATAAAATTTAACTTCATCGACAGGGTGCTAACGCGCCCCTTACCATGGAAAATGAATTATTTTGATGAATTTTCCTAATGTAAAATCTACATTTGATAAATCAGGAGTTGCTATATTTATTTGTTTAAATAGTTTTCTTTGAAGATGAAAGTATCTTTTAAACATAATCAGTTCTTTTTATATTCCCTGAAATACCTTGTAAAAGATATCTATTTAGTTAAATAATAATAGGGTTCCCCTTGATTATTGCTTGTTTTCTTCAACCAAAAGAAAATATGTACTATATACCTACTATTGTATACTTGAAGGCATATCTATTAATAAAAGCTTATGTATCTTCGTATTGAGCTTCTAAAGTTTATAAAGCATAATCTGAAACGATTTTACAGCATTATTTTTGGAGCTTATAGAGCATATTTTTAGAGCTTATAGAACATATCTTGTAAGGCCTTACAGTCACAGCCCTAGTAATTATAAATTTATGGTCTTTGCCCTAACTCTTATCGCAATCTTCTCCTACTCTTGCTGGTCAGCAACTGTAAAATAATAAAACAGAATACACTTTTCATTGATATTCAGCCAGGCCTTGCCTTTATTACACCCCTATCTTATAAAATCTGTAATAATAGGAGCCATGTCTCGAACTTATTATGGTGCATAAACATAGAAATGTGTTGTAGGTATAATCACGAAACTACAGTTTTTGTTGTGTTTATTCAAAATTACTACAATAAACATCAATATTATTACTCAGATTAGGTTATTAGAAGCAATATATTGGTTCAGAAATTAGTTTTGTAACAGAATTTTTTTTAGAGTGACTACATAAAATACATTCATGTAGGGTCGGGAGGGGCGAATCTTGCGCACTAAAAACTTTTGGGTTTTGCAACTTAGTTTTTGCAGATAGACAAATAATATTTGACATGAAGAACCGCAATAAGGCCTTTCATACACCATCCAAAGGACAAAAAATTAGCATTTGTATAATCTGAGTTATTGACGAAAGTAGTGCGCAATTGAAATTGTCCTTGATGGGGCGATTCTTGCGCGCGAGAGGGGCGAATATCTGCGCACCCTTTAATTCCTTTCCATAGTGGAAAATAGCACTATTGAGTGTCTAGATACTTACTATAAAAATAATTCCAATGTGTTTAAAGCATAAACAATCATATGATTCAAATTCAAAACTTGAGACAAACTTTTTTCGACCTGTTTACGTAAAGTTTGTAGAATGTATGTGTGACGTCATGAATGTTGCTTTCTATTCAGGATTAATTTATGCTTGTAATATTAGTTTATCTGAAGTATGACACTATTATATTTACTTTTTATGTAACTATAAATATAATAAATAACTAGATGACGGGCACTCATAGAGCGCATACTTTTGCCACCGCTTATAAATGACCTTGACCTTTAACCTGTTCACTCCCAAAATATAAACAAATGATTGATGAATATTGAACCAACGTCCCGCCCAATTTCAGACAATTTGGTTGAATTCTTTTGTGTTATAAATGACCTTGACTTTTATTTTTACCTGATTGCTCACAAAATCTAATAAATTGGTTCCTGCCTGGATAATTACCAACCGTCGACCAAATTTCAGTTACTTTGATTGAATACATTTTGCGTTATAAATCAACTTGACCTTTAACCTGACCGTTTCCAAAAACTTACCAAACCGTTCCTAGATATTGACCAATCGTCCATTCAAATTTCAGACAAATTGATTGAAAACTTTTTGAATTATTGAGTTATAAATGACCTTGAGCTTTGACCGGATAGCTCCCAAAATTTTACCAGATGGTTCCTGGAGATTAGTCAATCGATCGTCTTACCAAATTCAAAGTAATTTGATCGAAGACTTTTTGAGTTATGTGAGCAACAAGATGACAAGCAAAAATATGTCGCCCAAAAGATAACCTTACGCAATCTATGAAAGGAATAATTCTTTTTAGATGTCAAATATAGCATATATTACCAATTTAGCATACATATCTAAAACGTTATACAAAATACTGTTACACTTAGACATTTTCACTTTATGTCTCTGAAATTACAATAATAAGAATATAGAAGCAAATTGGTTTTTCGTACATCTATTAGGTTACGTGGAATATTCACTTGCCATTGTAAGGTCAGGGAGACCCCCAGGACAAGAGAGGGTCCATATGTACTGAATCCTCTAGACCTAAAGGTTAGTCGTTGAACTCTAGCTTCCAGTCTTTCAATTCTTTCAAGAAAGGTAAAAATGTATCAGAATTTGAGAGTATAATGATACTATGAAGGTAGTAAAATTTCATCCAGAGTTCTGTCCCTAGTCTTGTAAGAGGTAGAACATTCCACAACAATATTATGAGGTCATGTTTCTGGGCGAAGATCAGATCGTCGGCAAGTATTATTGTTTTACTGTTTTAGGACCAAAGGTATTACTGTTTTAAGACCAAATGTTCCCAGGATAGAAGAAGAAGTTTCAATCGGGTTATTAACAATAGCTTTTGACATTCTCTTTCAAAGAGGAAGAGTTCTTTGGTCTGTCTACAAGAAGGTAGGTTGACCCACCTATTTCCTTTGGCGTTTTTCAAAGACCAACGGTTCAGGTTCTGCGCCAGAAGATCTCTGCTACGTCCTTTTTCTATGAAATCATCAGTTTCGTTGACAATAGTACCAACGTGAGCCTTAATAGTTATTCACAGAAGTGGATTATTGTGGTTATTTACAGGTGCCCCAGTGACCACAGAACGTCCACACTATGATTAACCCGTGTGGCTCCTCGTCCTCAAACAAGGAACGGCCTTTTAGGCCACTATGCTGTTTCAATAGATTTCATTCAGAAATCTATTGGGTTGAAATATGGCGCTGAAATCGCCAAATTTCTTTGAGACAGAATCTTGGCAATTGACGTGATCACCACTCATGTGTCTTGTTTAAGTAGTAAAAAGTTCACCATCTTGTTGGAAGATAAATGATTGATTTTTGAAGTTTTTTTTTTCATCAATTCAATAGCTGGAACAACAATACTGTTAAAAGAGGATTGATCTTAGGCCGTTCTCCACGAAAATCAGAGGAGACTCCCAAGTTTTCGAGATGGGGAAATCTTGGATATCTTCTGATCATGAATATTGAATTGGGTTGGCTTCAATAATGAAGAGTTTCTCGTTAAAAAAATATATTTCATACCTTGTCGTGTCCGCTTTAAGCTCTCTGAGAAGGACCTTTGTTCTCTCAAGTCTATTTTGTTTTTTAAGAAGTGTGAGGAATTAGTGTTCTCTCATTTTGTAGGAAGACAACTGAAGATCCTTCGTGATGATGGTTCTAATTGAAGTCTGGATCACATTCATGTATTTAGCTATATTTTGAATTTTTTCAAGTATTTCTTCGAGTCTTCAACATTGCACAAACATTCATAGCCATTTTCTTTATTCGAACAAGTACTCCCACTTCTACACTTTTAGGACAATCCTCAGAAGTGACAAGATCAACGAAGCCACTATTCACAACATGGTGCAATGGTGATTTGCAACTTTTAAAAGCATAATGATATCAGAATTAGGTTTCCATGTACGATGGTTTAACCCTGTCATTTTAGACCTGATATTTTCGATTTTATTAAAAAGAACCGAATAATAAGATTATATAACTATACTTAATAAAAAAGCAAATGATAAACATTTATAGTGATGTTTGATATGTTTAACTATAAATTTCACAGAAAAGACTTATTAATGACTTTAAATTCACCCTGATTTACAATTTCATATTTCGACCTATTATCTGAAATAGTATATGTGGAATGTGTATGTTTTTAGTTGAAAGTGAAGAAATACACATATATATATATATATAGAGTAATATTAAACATTAAAAACTGTTTCATGGCCTAAAAATAAATTTCTATAGTGCGCAATATTCGCCCCGCCATGCAAAATATGGTGGGGCGAATAGTTGCGCACGGAAAAACTCCGCTAAATAAAATATTAAAAAGTCTAGAACCTTGTAATTTTAACTGAGGCAACTTAAGTCAATGATCATCATGCACTAAAAACTTCAGCTCATTATCTGGGATAGAAATTTTTTTAAGACAAATTTATTTTTCAGAGTAATTCGGTAAAATGAATTTTCGATTAGGTACTTTTCATATGGTCTTAAATGTTATTTATTTCAACTATGAATAAATGCCTGTAAGCTGTTTTAATTTTATACAGAGTTACTACATATTTGAGCCGGTCTATGACTATTTTTTTTATTGGGCTAGCACATTCATAGCCCTTTAAACATGTGGTGCGCAAGATTCGCCCCGTGTGCTGCTGCGAGAGATTCGCCCCTCCCGACCCTATATAATATACTACTAAATAGGGTTGTGACAATATTCTCTTTGAAATATGCTTTATATTCTTACGAAATATATTCTCATATGCTCTAAATATATTCATTTATGCTCTGAAATATGCTTTATATTCCTTAAAAATATGCTTTATATTCTTATTATGCTTTTTATTCTCAATTCTGCTTTTTATGCTCATTTCATTAAAAGTGCTGCAATTAGATATATAAATATGATAAGGGATATTAGCAAGTTCCTTAAATCACATTTGGATGCTAATCTCTTGTTTCGGTGCAATAAAAATCTTTGAAGAGTTTAAATAAGTTTTATTAACTTGAATCAAATGGCACATGGATTCAATCTGTATATCGTCTGACCAAGTTCAGTCACAGTAATATCGGGTTTATAAAACGGGTAAATTTTAAATTTAAACTAAGAAACGTTGAAAAGTTGTAGGGATAAAATAAAAATGCATTTTCTAATATTGATTTATGAAACTTTTCAATATCGAAACCTGAACAGGTTTTTCAGGTATTAATCTTAATTCGGCCTTGTATGTTCCAATAATTTTGGCATGTATAATTGTTCGGCAACGGTCTTTTAAAATACCTATATACTTACTTTCTATAGTTTTTTTTTTTTGTAAATATATATTCTTCAGTTATATAGCATATCTCTGACCTGAAAAATATATTAGTTTCATGATTTTTTTATATATTGTTGAAAAGGATATGTTTTATTACTTTTTGATAAAAAGAATAAATTTTTAATAATAAAAAAAAATTTAATAAAAAGAATAAATTTTTAATAAAAAGAATAAATTTTTAATAAAAAGAATAAATTTTTAATAAAAAGAATAAATTTTTAATAAAAAGAATAAATTTTTAACAAAAAGAATAAATTTTTAATAAAAAGAATAAATTTTTAACAAAAAAAATAAATTTATAATAAAAAGAATAAATTTTTAATAAAAAGAATATGTTTTAATAAAAAATAAAAAAATAAATATGTTATTTTTGGAAAATATGTTTCCAAAAATATGCTCTATAAGCTCCAAAAATAATGCTGTAAAATCGTTTCAGATTATGCTTTATAAACTTTAAAAGCTAAATACTAAGATGCATAAGCTTTTATTAATATACATGCCTTCAAATTAGCAATAGTGTATAGTTCAAAATTTTCTATTGATTGAAGAAAACAAGGAATAATCAAGGGTAACATTAATATTTAACTGATTAGGGGTTTATACTGGGTATTTTAGTGAATATGACTATAAAAGATAATTTCACATTCAAGACAATTATTTAAATAAATAAATATAGCTACTCCTGATTAACAAATTTAGATTTTATATGAGAAATATTAATCACAACAATTCATTTTCCTTGGTAAGGGGTTGACTTTTATTAGTTGGCTGGGTGGCCCCCTTATTCTGGGTGGCACCTCTAAGGTTAAAAAATAAAAGGTTACTACCACTTAGAATATAGTTTTAAAATATTGTTCCTAGATCATTGACTGGGACCCGTGCTGCTTTAGAAATCCTGAATGCTAGGCTCTTGCAAGCAATCAACTTGAGACAGTAATGAAATATGCATTATGCAGTGCAACAAACTAGCTGAAATAACAAACTACATTACAACCATTTGCGTTGAGAGTTGCAAAGTTCTATTATTTGGAATGTGATTTAATTCAACATATAATTGTATGCAATGAGGAAGGGCCAACAGAGGACAAAGCATGCACTAACGATTTACTGCTTCGCCCCATGTTGGCTCTTTCTTCTAGCTGACCATTCAGAGAAGAGTTCATCTGTAACAACATTATTCTTGCAACACTGTATCGATAGGAAGTTACGCAGAGACAGTATCTGAAAAACCTTATGCAGTATATTTACTGTATGTTTAAAATTTTAGAAAGAAGAAGCATAACCTTATTGGGCACACTGTATATTCCTGTGGGGAACCTGTTGATCGTTATTACTTGAAAAGGAAGGAATTAAAATTTTCTGTCACTCCAGAAAATAGCTTCATTTTGTGTTTTTCTATATATGCATGGTTTATTCTTTGCGGATAATTGCAAAACACATTGCAATAGACGAAATTATAAAATCACTTCAACTTTGCAGAACTTTCAGAAAAGCTTGTCAGCTAAAATTTCTAGAACATTGGATTTGGTTATGAATACATAAAAAATTTACTGGCGGATTTAGCAACTTTAGTTATCCCGGATGGTAGCTCGTGCAAGCTATCAACTTGATTTTTTCTGCAAATTTAAAGAGTTACGCCAAAGATATTATACTACAATAAGATACACAACTCTCAACAATCTCTATTTTAAAAGTGCATTGTGGCGCCATCTGGTTTCAAAGCGAGAAATAGAATTGAAATATTGTAAGGACAATCGAGGTATGTTGTGTGCGTGACGTCATAACAGCAACACTGTAAAATAATATTTAAGACAATTGAAGAAAGTAACATTATGAAATCTGTTTTTTTTTTATTTCCATTATAAAAAAACAGTGATAAATCCATTCATGTTAAGAGCTAAGTGAGTTATAACTAGGGTTGTTACATTGCATATTTTGCATATGCTTTTCTAAAACGCAAATGCTTATTTGATTCGCAAATGCATTTATCAACATGCATATGCAATTATAAATATGCATATGCAATTATAAATATGCATATGCATTAAACAATATGCATATGCATTTAACAATATGCATATGCATTTAACAATATGCATATGCATTTAACAATATGCATATGCATTTACTAATTTGCATATATGCATTCACCAATATGCATATGCTTTACCTATATGCAAATGCATTTGCCAATTTGCATATGCATTTATAAGCATGCATATACTTTCATCAATATGCCTATCCTGAAGCTGCCTGTGACGAATGGAAGAGGAGGGGGGTGGCGTCCCTGGGGCCCCAAACTGTTGTAATTTGGATTGTATTTTTTTTCATTTTTAAAATATTTATCATTTTTTAACTCTACTTGCAGTTTTATAGGATGGTTATGCTCTTCAACTACGAGGTCTTTGATTTTTGAGTTTGGTAGGCTCGTAGGGTTCATTTTCTATCACCTCTTCACTTTCCTCTTCCATCCGTAAGTGTCCCTTTTGTGTCCCTTTTCGTCACTGCATTCACTGAGTAGCTTTTCTGCATCCATGAGCATTGTCACCGGCAGTAGTAAGTGACTTTGTTCCATATAGAACCACTTTCCTTTCTGACTGCTTCTTCTAGTCCTTTGTATTTAATTTCCTTTTGACGTCAGCGATATGGCCTTTGGTTCCGATGCAGACGTTAAATCCCTACTAAATTAATTATTAATATGAATTTGCATATATTATGAATTATTATGAATTTAATAGTAATGCTCCAAATTTAAAATGTCAAGTATTTCAAAAGACTTAAGTGTTTCAACACATTATATTGTTGGCACTATGGGATACTATATTAGTGAAGTGAATTTTCATGGCTACCAGTTATTTAAGAACAGAAACTAGGTATATAATCACGGGAAACTGACTATTCCAAGCCGGACTATTCCTCGCCCGCGGACTTTTCCCCGCCAGATTTATTTAAAATTAGACTCTGGAAGATAATTTAATGTTGCGATTCTATATTTAATTTTCGAAAACAAATAGTTTTGACAAATAAATCCGTTGCCACGAAATTATATGCCGAAGTCTGCCGTCTCGAATAACAGACCTTTTTTTAAAAAAAACTTTTCTTTAATATTATTGTCACATGGGAATATTCAGGTTCCTAGTTGACTGAAAATGGGTCACCACCAATTTTTTGAACCGAACCAGTTTTGTATTGGTTACTCCTCTATTATTAGTTTTCGTTGGAGAATTTTAGGGAAAATGTACGACAATATATATAAATCGTTCAGAAACCTGACTACGCGAAAAATATTGATTTAAGGATTTCTACACTCTAACTTACTTAGGTATTTTCATAATAATGGCTAAACCATTGTAAGATTTTTAAGGTACAAATATTAAATATACATATTAGATAAATATTAAATATACTTATTAGATAAAAGACACTAAAAAAGAGGTCAATATTTAGTGTAATAAAAATTTACAGTAGGTTTATTAATTATGAGATATGTATAATAATCTGGAAAAGCATAAATTTGAACGAGTAGTTAATAGATCGCCATTTTATGTATAGCTGAAAAATAAAATAATAAATTCATGATATAGAAAACTATAGAGTTTAATTAAATAACTAAACAAATTGAAGCTGCTTATAGTACCTTGCGACACTTGGTAACCCTTAGTATTGCAATAATGTTCGTACTTTGTAGCATCTCCTAATTATATACGAAAATACGAAGGCACAGTCTTAAAATCGAACCAACAATATGGGCACATAATTACGGGAATCAAATTATGTTAATAAAATGTGTTTTCTATTGATAATTTTGTGTTTTATCAAAAACATACTTTAATAAACTAAATTACTGATATTTTATTATGCGGGGAAAAGTCTTGGCGGGGAATAGTCCGTCGGGGAAAAGTCCTATTGCCATACTGACCACCTGTGTCTATAATCTGTTTCTATTATTCTCCTATTCTGTATTTACTCTACTGTGAGTGTTACTTTTAGCTTTATGGCGCCATATAGTTAACAATATTCTTTAATTTTCGAACAAAAATTTAAAATCATATTCATTAGGTAAACTAAATGATAGAACACCTAAAGGTATACTGTATGTATAACAAATAAATTAGGGGGTTTGTTCAACCTCCCACTAGATATAAACAGCTGAAAGTGCATATATTGCCTTCCTTTCAGTTTCAAATGCATATGCCTTTTCTTATATGCATTATCTTTAAGTGCATATATTTTATCTGCAAAACATATACGTTTTCTCAAATGCATATGCGTTTTCTCAAATGCATATGCGTCTCAAAAAGCATAAAACCTGTTGCATATGCAGTATATTTCCCAGTGATATACTGCATATATGCAAATGCATAATGTCTAGGGTTGTGACACTGCATATTTTGCATATGCTTTTCTAAAACGCATATGCTTATTTGATTCGTATATGCATTTATCAACATGCATATGCAATTATAAATATGCATATGCATTTACTAATTTGCATATATGCATTTAGCAATATGCATATGCATTTACAAATATTCATATGCATTTACCAATATGCATATGCATTTGCCAATTTGCATATGCATTTATAAGCATGCATATACATTTATAAATATGCCTAGTCTGAAGCTGTCTGTTACGAATGGAAGAGAAGTGGGTGGTATACATTGGGCAACGAACTGTTGTAATTTGGATTATGGATTGTTTTTTTCATTATTATATTTATCATTTTGTAACGCTACTTGCAGTTTTAGAGGATGGTTATGCTCTTCAACTACGAGGTCTTAGATTTTTGTGTTAGGTAGGCTCGTAGGGTTCATTTTCTATCACCTTTTCATTTTCCTCTTCCATTTGTAAGAGCAGCCACCGTTGTTTTATGTCCCTTTTCATCACTGCATTCACTGAGTAGCTTTTCTGCATCCATGAGCTTTGTCACCGACAGTAGTAAGTAACTTTGTTCCATATAGAACCACTTTCCTTTCTGACTGCTTCTTCTAGTCCCTTGTATTTAATTTCCTTTTGATGTCAGCGATATGGCCTTTGGTTCAGAAGCAGACGTTAAACCCCTACTAAATTAACTATTAATATGAATTTGCATATATTATGAATTATTATGCATTTAATAGTAATACTCCAAATTTAAAATGTCAAGTATTTCAAAACACTTAAGTGTTTCATAGAAAGACACATTATATTGTTGGCACTATAGGATACTATATTAGTGAAGTGAATTTTCATGGCTACCAGTTATTTAAAGAACAGAAACTAAGAATCACGGGAATCGGACTATTCCCCGCGGACTTTTTTTAGGATGCACGTGAGTAAAAAATTAGACTCTGGAAGATAATTTAATGTTGCGATTCTATATTTAATTTTCGAAAATAAATAGTTTTGACAAATAAATCTGTTGTCACGTAATTATATGCCGAAGTCTGCCGTCTCGAATAACAGACCTTTTTTTCTTTTCTTCTTTAATATTACTGTCACATGGGAATAGGTTCCTAGTTGACTGAAAATGGGTCACCACCAACTTTTTGAACCGAACCAGTTTTGAATTTGTTACTCCTCGATTATTAGTTTTCGTTGGAGAATTTTATGGAAAATGTACGACAATATATATAAATCATTCTGAAACCTGATTACGCAAAAGTCTTGATTTAAGGATTTCGGCACTCTAACTTACTTAGGTATTTTCATAATAATGGCTTAACCATTGTAAGATTTTTAAGGTACAAATAATAAATATACATATTAGATATAGGACACTAAAAAGAGATCAATATTTAGTGTAATAAAAATCTATAGTAGGTTTATTAATTATGAGGTTAATTAATAAATTAATTTTAAAAAATAATAATAAAGTTTATTAATGATCTGTTAAAGCGTAAATATGAACGAGTAGTTAATAGATCGCCATTTTATGTATAGCTGAAAAATAAAATAATAAATTCACGATATAGAAAACCACAGAGTTTAAATAACTGAACAAATCGAAGCTGCTTAGAGTACCTTGCGACACTTGGTAACCCTTAGTATTGCAATAATGTTCGTACTCTGTAGTATCTCCTAATTATATACGAAAATACCAAGGCACAGTCTTAAAATCGAACGTACAATATGGGCACATAATTATGGGAATCAAATTCTGTTAATAAAGTGTGTTTTCTATTAATAAATAAATTAATTAATTTTGTGTTTTATCGAAATCAGACTTCAATAACCTAAATTACTGATATTTTATTCGGCGGGGAAAATCCTGACGGGGAATAGTCCGGCGGGGAAAGTCCTACTGCCATACTGACCACCTGTGTCTATAATCTAAGCTATAATCTAAGTTTATCTAAGCTGTCTGAGGAGAATAAACTGGTTTTGGATCTACTAATGACTAAACTGAACGAGTCTGTTCAAGAAATTGTGAGTAAGATTGACGAAAAAGATCGTAGGGTTGCTGTGTTGGAGCAGGAGGTTGCTTCCATTAGAAAGGAAAATGAGGAGTTGAGGGGGAGACTAGACTGCATAGAGGCTGAAAATAGAAGTACTACATTGGTATTGTCGGGTACTAGTTTGCCTGCTACAAAGATGAATGAAAACCCTAAGCTAACTGTCTGTGAGATTTTTAAAAATCAGCTGAACTATTCATTGCCGTTAGATTCCATCTCTAGTGCCTATCGAGTTGGTAAGAAATCTGCCTCGCAAGTACCTGACAGACGTAAGATTCTTTTAAAACTCAACAACCATGATGTTAAAACAGACATAATTAAATCGTGCAGATCAGTGAAACCCTCTGGTCTATATGTGAATGAAAGTCTTATCCCTATTAGATCCGAGATATTCTTCATATTACGTCAAGCAAAACGTCGCTATCCTGATAGGGTGGATGGGGTGGGAACGGTTGACGGTAGAGTTTTTGTGTGGATTAAGAGTAGTAACTCTACTGCAAGAAACTCAAAATTTTTTGTTAACACAAAGGCAGAGCTGGAAAGCTTCTGTGAGACGAATTTAAATGCAAATATAACTGACTTTGTTAAGAGACAACCCAGCGAACAGTGACTAGATCTGTATTCTCAATTGCTCTCACCTGACTTCTGTGCTACTCACCTGTCTCCTGTGCTACTCATCTGTCTCCTGTGCTACTCACCTGTCTCCTGTGCTACTCATCTGTCTCCTGTGGTACTCACCTGTCTCCTGTGCTGCTCACCTGTCTCCTGTGCTACTCACCTGTCTCCTGTGCTACTCACCTGTCTCCTGTGCTGCTCACCTGTCTCCTGTGCTGCTCACCTGTCTCCTGTGCTACTCACCTGTCTCCTGTGCTACTCACCTGTCTCCTGTGCTACTCACCTGTCTCCTGTGCTACTCACCTGTCTCCTGTGCTACTCACCTGTCTCCTGGGCTACTCACCTGTCTCCTGTGCTACTCACCTGTCTCCTTTGCTACTCACCTGTCTCCTTTGCTACTCACCTGTCTCCTTTGCTACTCACCTGTCTCCTGTGCTACTCACCTGTCTCCTGTGCTACTAACTGTCTCATCTTGTGTTGTGTGACTGAGTTGCCGGTGTTGGGGTCAGGTGCACTAGTCTGCTGTGACCTAACTTTATTTGGTAATTACCTTGATTTGAGCGGTTGCTTTATAACCTGCTGGTGATTTTTTGAATATGGAAGAATTGGACCCCGATTCTAACCTAATTGATCATATTATGCCTGCAGATAACAATGGATCTATGTACTATACTATTGACGAATATAATTCTGATAGCGCAAAGGAAGATTTTTGTATGATTACTTATAATATACGAAGTTTTCATAAGAATTTTGATATGTTCGAATCAATGCTCACGTCGCTCAATAATTACCCAGATGTTATGGTATTAAGTGAAACATGGCTCACTAGTGATATTTATGTTGATGGTTTTAATGCTTTCCACACTTTTCGTAACAATAGGCGTAGTGGAGGTGTGAGTATACTGTCCAATGTTGCATACGCTGCTAATAAATTGGATGAGTTTAGTCTGAGCACGGATACAATTGAATCTTGTGCTGTTGAAATTGAAATAAATAAATCCAAACATAAATCCTAGCTATTTACAGACCGCATCTGGGTACTGTAGTCGATTTTAATTTTAATGTCCATGAACTATTGAGTAAATTTTCCCCTGATGATTTTGTATATGTATTGGGAGACATAAATATTAATTTGCTTAATTCAGACAACTGTGAGGTCATGTCATTTGCAGCACTGATGCGTTCTTTTCACCTTGTACCGGTTATTACTGAACCTACTCGCTTCCCGCCTGCCTCTTTAAATCAATTACCGTCTCTACTGGATCATATTTGGATGACTATTAAGAGTGGAATATCATTCAAATCTGGTATTATTTTATACGATGGTACGGATCATTGTCCAGCATTTATCTCGATTTCTAGTAAGAAGTCTGATTATATCAATTGTAAAACTAAATTGGTATTCCGAGAGAACAATATTATCAATATGAACAGCTTCGTCCAAAAGGTAGGAAGCGAGGATTGGGATTCTGTGATGTCTTCTGATGATGTGAACTTTGTAACTGAGAACTATCTGAGGAGACTGAATGAATTGTACTGCTCTAGTTTTCCGTTGAAGATTAAGTATATAGGAGGAAAACGCTTTGCTAAACCATGGATCACTCCTGCTATTATACAGCAAATAAAGTTAAAATCAAGAACATTTAAACTATTTAAGAGAGGATTGATATCTGATCGTGAAAATAAAAATGTTCGTAACAGGGTGAATGTCATGGTTAAAAAAGCTAAGAAAGAATATTATAAGTCACTATTCGACAGATGTTCTAATGACATTGGGAAGACTTGGAGAAATATAAGAGGGATTATAGCCGAGAACAACAAACCACGCATTGGTGCCATTGAACATGGCGGTCTCACTTATACCGATAGTGGTGATATTTCCGCTATTTTTAATAGTTATTTTTCTAGTATTTCTGAACAGATTGATAATTCTATACCTTTCGTTGAGGAATCTCCTTGTAATTATGTTAATCGTAATGTTACGTCTTCTATGTTTTTGTATCCTATGTCCAGTTATGAATGTACCTCTGTTATTAGATCTTTGAAAGGGAAAAAAGCTGATATTAATTCTATATCTGTTTGGGCATTGAAAGCCGTTAGTACTGAGGTAGGTGTATGTTTCTCTAAAATTGTGAATAAATCATTTAAAGGGGGTATATTTCCGAATGTATTTAAGCAGGCTGTTGTTGTACCAATTCATAAAAAGGGTGAAACTACTAACGTTGCAAATTATCGACCGGTTTCTTTGCTGCCGCTGTTTAGCAAAATAATCGAGAAATGTATGGCGAAGAGATTGGTCAATTTTCTAAATAAATTTTCGTTGTTGACTGGTGACCAATATGGTTTTCGTAAAGGGTTGTCTACCACTGATGCGCTTATTGATTATGTTGACCACTTATATAAGTCTCTTGATGAAAGAAAACATGTGGTTAGTGTGTTTGTTGATTTTAGTAAGGCTTTTGATACAGTTAGACATGATATTTTGTTATCTAAAATGGAAATGTATGGCATTAGAGGAGTGGCGCATAGTTGGTTCAAGTCATACCTGTCCAAACGTAGTCAGCGTGTAAAAGTGTTTACCTCTATTTCTGATGAGTCAAGAATATTAAATGGCGTCCCACAGGGTAGTGTTTTAGGACCTATATTGTACTTAATATATGTAAATGAACTTTCAAATTTATCTCCCAACCTTAAATCTACACTCTTTGCGGATGATACCACGCTGACTGCGTCTCATGCTAGTATTGGTGATTTGATTGGCGAGTTGAATGTTGACCTAGATAGATTTACTGATTGGACATATGCTAATAGATTATGCTTGAATGCAAGTAAGACTAGTGTTGTGCTATTTTCAAACCGTCTAAATGTTAGAGATGTTGAATCGAATGTTGTAGTGGGTAATGTTATTGTTGATTTTCAGGGAAGAGCTAGGTTTCTGGGACTGGAAGTAGACAATAGGTTGAATTTTTCATGTCATTTATCACTCATTGCAAAGAAATTGTCGAAAGTTGTTGGCATCCTATATAAACTCAGTCACTATTTACCCCAGGGAGCTCTTATCAAATTGTATTACAGTTTATTTTATCCCCATGTTTTGTATTGTAATCTCATTTGGGGAGGAACATATGCCAGTCATTTAAATACAATAGAAATTTTGCAAAAAAAGATAATTCGCATAATCACAGGCAGCGAATACCTGGCCCATACTAACTCTCTCTTTTTTAATACTAGAATACTTAAGCTGTGTGATATATATAAATACTTACTAGCAATCTATATGTATAAAAATTTAGCATCTTTTAACACTACTGAACATTCCTATTCAACCCGTTTATCAAACCAACCAGCTGTTAATTATCCTAGACTTACCATATCCAGACATAATTTAAATTTTGCTGGCCCACAACTATGGCGCAGTTTGCCTGAAGATATCAAAAGTTCTCCCTCTCTCAGCACTTTCAAAGCAAATCTTAAAAATCACTTGCTAAGTCAATATAACCCTAATACTTGAGTCAGAATACGAAACCTTCATTTTAATATGTAATAAGTTATATTTGTTGGTGTCATTGTCAATTTCTTTTTTCTCTTTTTAAATTTTAATTATTCTATTTGATTTTATCTCTGCCCGAAAAGGTCCTGTTAGCAGCAGGAACTTATACAAGGGCTTGAAATAGTTGTTTGTGTACAATTTTTTTTCAATAAAATTAATATCCTTAATATCTGTAACTATTATTATCCTCTTCTTTATTTACATTACTCTGAGTGTTACTTTTAGCTTGATGGCGCCATATAGTTAACAATATTCTTTAATTTTCGAACAAAAATTTAAAATCATATTCATTAGGTAAACTAAATGATAGAACACCTAAAGGTATACTGTATGTATAACAAATAAATTAGGGGGTTTGTTCAACCTCCCACTAGATATAAACAGCTGAAAGTGCATATATTGCCTTCCTTTCAGTTTCAAATGCATATGCCTTTTCTTATAT
This sequence comes from Caprella mutica, assembly GCA_947561585.1. Classification (NCBI taxonomy): domain Eukaryota; kingdom Metazoa; phylum Arthropoda; class Malacostraca; order Amphipoda; family Caprellidae; genus Caprella; species Caprella mutica. Next base: position 104,138 of record CANNZV010001435.1, on the reverse strand, counting down.
GCATTATCTTTAAGTGCATATATTTTATCTGCAAAACATATGCGTTTTCTCAAATGCATATGCGTTTTCTCAAATGCATATGCGTCTCAAAAAGCATAAAACCTGTTGCATATGCAGTATATTTCCCAGTGCATATACTGCATATTTGGAAATGCATAATGTCACAACCCTAATTATAACGAAAGAAAGATGCACCTATAATACATTGCACTAAATGCCGCGTCCACAGAATGAATTGATTACTAAATACTTATCAGTTGAATCTGTGTTACTTATATATTCACCTTTTTATGAGCAGTTTCAGATGTTTTCTGTTCACAGAAGCCTCAACGAAAGGATATTATGCCTAAAAATTAGATAGGTGCTTTGATAAAGCATATGCTCAGCAGCTCGAAACATTTTGCTTTCAAGTCATAATAAAAAGCATATGCTCGAATGATTTTGCTTAAAGCTCTAATAAAAAGCATATGCTCGAATGATTTTGCTTAAAGCTCTAATAAAAAGCATAGGCTCGATTGATTTTGCTTAAAGCCCTTACAAAATGCATATACTTCAAAATAATATAAGCAAATTCTTACGAGCATATGCAAAATAAGCCATGGCACAGCCCTAGTAATTATATAAGTATTTTAGAAGACTGTTGCCGAACAATACATGCCAAAATTATTGGAACATACAAGCCGAATTAAGGTTAATTACCTGAAAAACCTGTTCAGGGTTCGATATTGAAAAGTTTCATAAATTAGTATTAGAAAATGCATTTTTATTTTATCCCTACAACTTTTCAGCGTTTCTTAGTTTAAATTTAAAATTTACCCGTTTTATAAACCCGATATTACTATGACTGAACTTGGTCAGACAATATACAGGTTGAATCCATGTGCCATATGATTCAAGTTAATAAAACTTATTTAAACTCTTCAAAGATTTTTATTGCACCGAAACAAGAGATTAGCATCCAAATGTGATTTAAGGATTTTGCTAATATCCCTTATCATATTTATATATCTATTTGCAGCACTTTTAATGAATTGAGCATAAAGAGCATAATTGAGAATAAAAAGCATAATAAGAATATAAAGCATATTTCAGAGCATAAAAGAATCAATAACAAAAATTGAATGAACTAATACATTAAAGATACAGTCAATACCGTTTAGCATATTTAATTTTATAACTGTAATCGATAGATAAACATTTTTCATGTGTTCATATAAAATTATTCAACATAAATCACTATAATAATATTAAACATAAACACCTGGCTATTAATGTAATAGTGAAAAATATTATGAAATAAATCCCATATCTACTTTAAAATACAAAATTAAGTAATTCGTAGACGAATTGTCCGTGAACGAATTGTCCTAGACTGAAATTAAACAACAACACAAGCTGTCCTAAATTAAAGTTTTCGTGAGAGTCTTCACATTATATACAATTGAACGATATCCAATAGAGAAAAGTATTAATTCATTAAAAGTATAGGGAATCAAGAGGTGAATACTAACCTCGTCATCGCTCAAAGGGAGACAGAAATATTCTGTAATCATTAGGTTAAAGAGATTGGTTATGAAATTATGATGGGGTTATTAAAATAAATTTATTGAAATTATCCTCTTCGACGAAAATTATGATGGTCCAGGGTAGCGTTCTCAGGGTACTGGTTTTCGAACGTGTGTTGGTCGTTCGAATCAGTGTTGGTGGTTCTAACTGGCATCAGCTCTTAACTTGGTCATGACGTCATCTATGCTGTCGACTGTGACGCACTCTGTTATTTCTGCTCTGCAGAGACCACAGCTGTACCTGAAATGCAATAGAAAAGTTAGTTCTAGTTCTTCGTTGAATAAGTACGTGTTACATGAATATTTTACGTTTATATTAAATAAGTTATAGTACTATCATTAATTTTATTGATATTACTATTAGAATAGAAAATTACTGTTCTAAATCCCTATATCAAGAGTAAGTTATGGTTAGCCAACCCAAGATGAAATAATACCTCATACTTTTTATTGTTTCACCATAACTTGCTCTTTAATTGGGTAAATATGAATTGTTTAAATTATCAAACGTAAGATTGTCCGTAATATTTCCATTATTTTCAAGCAAGACTTACTCAGACGAGCTGCTGGTAGGTCCAAACCAATTTTTGATGCAAGATGTACAGAACAAGTGGGTGCACTCCAGCAGTATCACAAAATCTCCTTCATCTTTTTTATCGCAAATAATGCACGTGGAAGCTGTGTCCTGAGCAGCTTCTTTGTAACTTTCTAATTTTTGTATCCATATTGGTCTTGTGGGGGTTGAAATGACGTTTGCAATCAAAGGGTTCAAGTTTAATTTATTACCCATGAGAAATTTATTATCTACGATAGGCGGTCTCTGGGAGGAGAAATTGTCTTCAGCCAAGAGTAGTGGACCAAAATCACCTAAATAGAGGGGACCTTCATTTCTGTAGGAATTATCATTTTCATCAACGTTATTGATCATCGACAAATTAAAAAATGTGTCAATTGCCGGTCCGGGGTGTTCAAGGATAAAAGGTACTTCCGATGATATTTCTGCGTCAATTGCCGGTCCGGGGTGTTCAAGGATAAAAGGTACTTCCGATGATATTTCTGATGGTTCTGTGAAGGGAGAGTAATCGTGTGACCATGTTGTTGGTATTCTATCAAATAATCCATTGAGTGCTGATGAAGCTGGCCAACCAATTCGTTCCTCATTATCTATTGGCTGTACTGATGGCGTACGGGAAGAAGAGTTATGTTCCTGTAATCCTAAGGCGTTCTCAAATTCTGCCGATGTTGGCAGGGTGTCTTCATCTAAAGGTGGTGACGACATCGTCCAACTCTTCAGTCTCGTGGAATGTACTTTCCTTTCAAAACTGAAAAAGTAAGATGATTTATCAGATATTAGGATTGTTAGTTCGAAAAAATGCTATCAATAACATATGATACTGATGATGTATCATCAGATACATCATATGATAATAACATATGATATGATGATGTATCTAGCTTAGAGCAATAAATAACTAAAGAATTGTTTAATATCTGTATAAAAGTGAAAGACTAACATTCAACATTTATCTCTATTCTCGAATACCACAGAAATTAAACGATTATTGATAATCGTGACAACTCAATAGAGATTCACTTTTTCATAGAAATTACAACTGGAAATGATCCGATTATGGTTTCTGGCTTGCGTCTGTTTTTTTTTTTGTATGCAACACATAATCGCAAGAATAAATCGCTTCTCTAGCAACACAGAAAAATAATCAACCAAGAGGTGGACTATGATTGGCCTATAGTTTCTGATGTACAGAGTGGGGCGTAAGTTTGGAAGCAATTTTTCAAACATTAATATAATTCTTAAAAATAAGTTCCTAAGTAGGTGAAAGGGTTTGAACTATAGTAGAGACACTACATTATGACGTGGCAGTGTTATTTTTACAAAAATTTAGTCAATTCAAAAATGTCAGACAAAAGAGAAGCCATTATTGCTCTACACCGTGCCGGGAAGTCAGATTCCGTCATTTCAAAGACTCTCTCAATAGCGAGATCGACTGTTTGGAAGTGTGTGAAGCGTTTTAATGAGAGAGGAGACTTGACTGATCGTCCAAGAAGTGGTAGACCACGCTCACAACGCACCAAACAACTGATAAAATGTGCCCGAGAGAAGATAAGGAGGAACCCGAAAAGGTCAATACGATTGTTAGCCAAAACAGCTAATGTGAGTCCCAGAACAATGAGAAGAGTTGTCAAAGAAGACCTAAAGATGTCCTCTTTCACTCTCCAAAAGAGACATACTCTGTCAGAAGCTGTAAAGAAAAAGAGATTGGAGAGAAGCAAAGCACTTCTGAGAGAAAATTGAAGTCTGGTACGGCTGGTGAAATTGTTTGGTCTGACGAAAAAAAATTCACAGCGGAAATGGCTCACAACCGGAGGAATGACAGAATAATTGGTAAAAGTGCAAAAGACATCCCGTACAACCAAAAAACTGTCCACAGAACCATGAAACCTGCTTCAGTAATGGTCTGGGCCGCCGTTTCAGAAACTTGGAGATCTCCTTTAATTTTTGTGGAACAAGGCGCCAAAATCAATGCTAAATGTTATATTGAGAATATTTTGACGCCAATGTTGGAGTCAGCTAAGGATCACTTCGGCAATGACACTCTATGGACATTTCAGCAAGACGGCGCGACTTCACATACTGCAAATGTCTCTCAAAACTGGTGCCATGACCATCTTCCACGGTTTTGGTCCAAAGAAATGTGGCCACCCTGCTCCCCAGATGTTAATCCTATGGACTTTTCGGTATGGTCCATTCTTGAATCAAAGTCCTGTGGTATATTTCATCGCAGTGTGGATGATCTAAAGCGTTCGCTCCAGAGATTTTGGAAGGAAATTTCACAAGAACAGTTGCGTGCCGCAGTAGGAGGAGTTCGGAGGAGATTTGAGGCTGTTATTAAAAACAAGGGGGGACATTTTGAATAAATTTATATATTTTTCGTTGGATTATAATATGCATTTTCATTTGCTTCCAAACTTACGCCCCACCCTGTATAACTCCCCCGACTCAATTTTGAAATAATGGGATTTAAATAACTAACACCGTACGAACCCACTAGTATTACCAAATCATGACTCAGTCTTATTGCCAAATGGTAATAAGACCGAAGTAAATCTCATTAACTATATATAATAGTAACTCCTTAATATACATTTTATTTTCAATGTATTATAATGTAAGAAAATAGTGCTTACATTTCGAGAACAAGGGTAAGTTACGAATAATCGGTCATTACTACATCTTCGGACATATAAAAAAAAAAACAATATAAAAATTGTTATTATTACACAGTGCTATATAATAATAATAATTTTATATTCTTTTTTTCTTATTTGACCGAAGATGTAGTACTGACTGATAATTTGAAATTTACCCTAAGTCTATTGAATTAGTTGATGCTCTATAATGAAAGTTTAAAGTAGTGAATTTATTAAAGGTTTCAAAAATCAACCATAGCTTAACTCCCTCTCAGTATAAGCGAGTAATAATTGATGGATACTTCGATTTATATAATAGATAATCCAGCAGTACTGAATAGAAAACTAATTATGACATATTAATCCATCTTCAAGAGAGATAGAACCACTTTCAGTTACAAGTGAATAATTCATATCATTAACAATTTACCATATAATAACAATTTACTCTACATTACCAATTCATTATTAGTAGCAGTTACGATTTAACTTTACATTAATAATTTACATCATTAAATTGCATGGAATCAGTTTTCTGTCTACTCTAGAAATTATACTACTTGTTATCTAGCTATATTGTTTATAAAGCTTTGGTGCCGCAAAGGGGCAATGAACACTGTTGCACTTGGTCTTGATAAATTTTACAAAGTTACATGATACTTAAACGTTATAGATCAGCTACCATTCGATATTCCCATAAAAAACACGTACCTGCTTTATCAGCATGAATGGTTTGATACAGGTATATTTTTCACTGACAATTTAGTTTTCTAACAGACGTTGTCAATTATATTTACTAATACGAGAACATGACTGAAGATTTGTAGTCTTGACGGTTACTATTTTGATGTGGACAAACTAAGTGTCATTTAAAAAGCCCTGCAAACCGGATGAAAATGGCCTTCAGTTCTAGAACATTAATGTGGGAGGTAGAGTCTTAGCATATATAATCCATAGACCACCAATGGTTTTAGTTTAATAGCTAATTAAAATAAATTTTAAGTAAAATTTAATAAATTTATACGAAATGTAAATTCCGTTGATGCATCAGTGGCAGCTAAGTACAATACTTTGAGAATTATGGATTATGTTTACGAAACTATAGTAGTGACGGAGTGTTTGAATACTTTAAGCTGGATAATCATCATCAATTTCCTTACTTCTTGAAAGTTACCATTGGCAATTTCGAGAGCATTAATTTTAAGTTTTTCTAAAATTATAAAGATTAAAACCTCCTATTAAACTGCTGGAACTCCAAAAATGAAAACGTCAGAATGAATTTAATTTCGCTCAAATTTGTTGCATAAAATAAAAATAAATTCTCTCATATTAATAAGGAATAAATAAAATAAATTTTCTTTTCATTACTAATGACAACAGTGCTCTAGCTCCTCTCTCTGCAACAGTTATGGCGTTAAAAATCTATGATCAGTCCATTCATATACGAATTCATCTTTCAATAAAAATAAATTAAATAATACTTAGACCAGTATCTTTCAGTTCTTAATTTTGCCAATATAGAATTAATTATCATGAAAAACAATAGAGGCCATGAGACTAGTTAATTCCATAAAACCAACTGCAGTTCTTCACTATTCCAATTGATAATGTTCATAATACATATGCAAATTCAATGGCTTTAAATTTAGAAATAAATGAAGGCCTCCACGTCTTTTAGAGAATGAGAAAACGTAACAGACATATATGGTTCTTATCTATGACCAATCTTCATACATATTACAAGAATTCTTGAATTACCAAATTAAGAAATAATTTTTGAAATAAAAATTTTATGTAACTACGTGTAACGAATTTCCGGTTGAACTACAAGTTGCCCTAGTGCAACAACGTATTAGTCAATTCTCCGAGTCAGAGAAGAATGTACCAAGGATTATAGCCTATAGCTAATTAGGGTAAAGTAGGTATATTGAGACATATAGTAAACTGGCTTATTAAAAAAAACTGAACATTCTTGAATGCTAGCAGGAGGTTATCGAAATTCCCCTGTTAATTTTCTGTATCAGAGAAAACTTTACATGCAAAATCATTTAGAAAAAGACTGTAGGCATTAGCATATAACCAGTTAGTTTTAACTGGCTTATTAAAATCTTCCAGCACAATTTATAATGAAGTACTAGACTTAGATATGCAATTGTATAACATATCTGTAGTGTTATATACAGTATGTACTGCTAAAAAATTAACATTGGTACTTGAGACTGAAGTTCAAGTATTATAGTTACACGATATGTCTAGTGTACCTTTCATGAAGCCAGTACAAGCTTGGGTCACAAATTCCCGGCTAAAAAGTTAACTAGTTGGCAGTTGCCCTCGCTACAAATTCACAGGGACTGTCTGCAATCATAGTAGGGGTTATCGAAATTCTCCCTCAAATTCTTCGGAAACAGAAAGATTTCATAATGTGAATTTATATTATATGGAAAGAGACTCAATAGGCATACAGCCTATAACTAGTTAGTAGTCACCATGAGTTTGAGACGAAATATTTAAAGCGAATTTAAAAAAATATTCACAATATAGCGTAGCGTGTATTTGATATTTCCAGTGTAAGCACGTACCGTCTCGAAAAACCGACTTTGGACTAACTAACTAGATTTGCGCAAGTCACGAATTCATAGGGTTTGTCTTCGATCCTAGCGTGGGGTTATCGAAATTCCCCTGTCTATATATCTCTGAATCAGAGGATATTTCACGATATGAAATTATTTGAAAAGAGACTGTAGGCATATTGCCTATAATTACTAGTTAGTAGTTAACTGGATTATTATAAATTGTATCCATAAATTCATGGCGCTTCTAACATAACACTAGTAATAGTAGCAATAACTATCTTTATGTAGCTTCCAATAAGCTAGAGAGGATAAAGCAGGTAAATTGCGGTACACTAACTAACCACAGAAATCTCATAGCTTCGAAACAATAATAGATAGCTATGAAAATTTCAATAAAATTTCGGAACAAAATTTTTTAGAAAAAGTTCTTGGAGATTGCAATTGGGCCGCAATTTACCTGTGTGACCTTAGAACAATGATTACAAACAAATATCTTTCAAGTCGCCAGAAATGATATAGAAAATACAAGACATGATGAAGTTTAAATAATTACTCTGTAATTAGTAAAATAATACAGGGTTAAAACTAAATTGAACAAAAAAAGATTTGCCAAATGCCAGCTACCGGAAATAACACAATAGGGCTATTTGCACTAAAGTTAATCAAAGAATAAGCTTGATTGAATAGCTTAATTACTCAAATTACGTTCTTGTACAGAGCTAGGGAGATAGATCTCATGTTTAACTACATGAAGTATTTTTAATATTAGATACCGTTTAACTAGTGGGTTAGGCAAGCATTTATGTGAGCATTGCAGGCTGTTCAGGCATACGAAATCCTGATGTATTAGTCTATGAATAGCCGAAGTATTCAAGACTGCTCTAAATAATACAGTAACTATTAGCTAAAGCAAATATTAAATTATATAACAGAGCATAAATACCAGCCCTCCACTTTAGTTAGGATAACAGTTTAACTTTTACAGACTATGAGAAAAGCCAGTATTAAAGAACAAACTATCTATCTCCCTAGTTTATATTAGCATTTGTCTACCTACCTACAAATCGTGCAACAATGGTAGGACAAATACGAAATATATATAAATCGAAGATTAACTACCATAAAACTAACTTACTAATCTAGGATAACGAGAATAGTAATAATATTAAGCACCAGTAGCACTAGACAACCGCTCACCAGAAGATCACACACTTAACTGATGTCACAGACCAGTAAAGTAGAAGATGTCCCAATACAGTCATTTTAAATATCTAGCGACTGATGGCACGTCAAAATGGTAAGTGCGTGACGTTTCAATCATTCTTACTACATTCGCTATTGCATTATTTCTGATGTTATTATTAGGTATATTTTATGATATCTCCTAATGCGAAAATTATATTTTTGTGATAGTAAATGTTCATATTCCTTTATTGTTTCAAAATATTCATATATAATTTCATAATTCATTTTTCTTTTATTTGAACTTGTTCCGTTTTGTTGTTCACTGTTCACGCCAAAAACCAAACATTCCGCTGCAGAGTGTGGGAAGAAGAGGTTGTCTGTAATTATTGCTCTTGAAATTACAACAGTCGTTAATCTTATAGAGTTGTGTGTATACTTCAAACTATTTCAATCAATGCGTACTTATAACTTCATAGTGTTATAAATTTATTAGAATTAAAATAACAGCTGAAATCTTGGGACAGATAACTACCTATTCCAATAAATACCTTGGGTAATATCGAATTACCGGTCAGTTCCATCTTCGGTCATATAAGAAAAAAACTATACTTTTATAATTATTTAATTTTTATTTAATTAGTATCAATGATACTTGCAGGTATCATGGATACTAACTACAATAAAAATTAAATAATTATTAAAATAACTATTTTTCTTATATTACCGAAGATGTGGAACTGACCGATAATTCGGAACTTATCCTAGCTACCTAGGTAGATACGTTACCATTAACATTTTAAATAATCATTAAAGTGCTTACTCTTATCCCTAACTATTTTTCACTAATCAGTGATGCCAATTGATGTTCCATAATATATGTTAGAAATATACCTTTCAAATAATTTTTTTTTTAATTAACCTACCGTGAAAATAATTTATTTGGTGTGGTAAATCATTATGTATACTGTATAGTATACTATATATGGTCTTTACTGTTCATAAGAAAGGGTGGGAAAAATTGTATATTATAGAAAATGTTCACTATATTATATAATAAATGGAAACTATATTACATTACTGCAATTATGATTAAAATAGTCCATCAAATTCAAAATAGTTTTTGGTTAAGTCTCCCCTCAAAAGTGAACATCATAGAAAACGAGCAATATTTGAATTAGTCCCCCCCCCCCCCCCTATTAACTTCCAATTCCAGTGACATCACGCACCTACCGTCTCTGATTGGTTCTCATTTTCCCGCGGTCTCTCTCCACTCAAATTATTGTGCAGTGGTGTCCACGCAGTATTGGAACATCTTCTACTTTGCTGGTCTGTGACTGATGTTTTGAGCTTGTCGCGCACACCATTATGATGACCATAATTATCTCCTGTATATTGTTATGACGTCACACCAAGGAAGAAGAACTCCGACGGATAATTTAAGTTACCAGAATATGTATTCATTATTGGTACAGAATAAATATATATAAATTTATACGTGTTTTTGGGAGCTATTTTAGATTGATATTTTCTCGTCTGTTCCACTCGTGATGTCCCTCGTCTTTTTTACGCGGGAAAAAGTAATATATTGAGTCGTGCTTCAAATCTGAATGATAAAAATATATATACATATTTCAGCAAGTTCATTCTAAATCCTTATTTACATATCATAATTATGTAAGATTTGATAAACACTAGTAGGTAACTAGGTAGATATTGATAAAAATTATTAATCACTAGCTAGTAAGTAACAAGGTAAGTAGATGGGAATTGATAAATATTAAAGGTCCCCTCCAAGCAAATATTTTTATTGTCTTACTCAACGAGGCTAATGTTCTATATCATTTTGCTGCAAACCGCATCGAATTTGGTAGCATATTTTTAATTTTATATGCTTTTATAGATTATAATAATCAAAATCTACAAAACCTATTTTACTTCCGACTTACTAATTTAAGAAATTTTCAGCCTGAAGAAAAAGAATGTACACCATTTGTTTTGATTGTCAAATAGGTATTAGGTTTATAAATCCATTAATATTCGTGAAAGGTATAAAATTGAATGATTTTATAATAGAAACGTTTATATACTTTGGGAAACAATTAATATCTAAAATGAAGGCCGAAAACGCATGGTTTGTTTATAAAATTCAAATTTGTAGTCAAAACAAAGAGTGTACAATCTTCTTCTTGAGCATCAGATTAGTGATTCGCTCAATTGTTGTTCACAGAGTATTAAAAAACTTTAAAAACAAATTATAAAATATATACTGAACCGAATTGTATGCGGTTTGCAGAATAATGATCCTAGACCTTAGTTCTATAATATTATGTTTTAAACTCATTTTTCCCCGGAGCCTGGAGAGGACCTTTAATAGATAGCAATAATAAAAATATTCAATTGATTTAATTATAAAGAAAAGATACAAAATCAATAGAATATTAAATGATATTGATTTATAATAATTTCAAAAGGCGCGCGTGTTTTCATGTTGATTATAGTTCATTCCAATCCTACTTCAACCAAGTCCAGGATGGCTGAGAGGAGAGAGTCGCAGACTGGAGATTACAGATCGTGAGTTGGCGTCCCGGACACACCACTTCTTCTCTTTCTTCATTTGTTTCCATTTAATTTGTATATATCATAAAACTGATTGATGGGTCTATGTCATTTGGGTCCGTGTTTATAACCAGTATAATAAACATGCATAGTTAATTTAGCTTTTGTATAATTGAATGCTTTATCAGTTAAGGTTAATTAATAATATATTTTAATTAAATTTTATTATATAAAAAAACACTTAATGCCATTGTTTACTGCTCAAATTTGGATCCATGGATTATTGTTGAATAATTTACCTAGAACCAACAATAACATAGAAGGTCATCATAACGCATCGTAACTCATCTTGCTTGCATCCAAACATATGGAAATTCATAGATACATTGAAAAAAGGAAGAAAGTCTACCCTATAAACAACGTATATCAATTCGATTTCTTTTCGATTGCCTGTGATCTCGAATCGATGGATTGTTCCATCGAATCGACAGACCGTTGTTTGTAGGGTAGCTGAAACAAAGAAAATGACATCGAATGCGGTGAACCATTTCATGGGAAAAATAAGTACAGAGACGCTACAATAAAGCTTCAAAATATTGTTAAACAATATAACTCAGACGATAAATTATTGTTTTTAAAAAAACATTGCCCACAATATGCGGTATTTTTTTCTATACTATGAACTAATTCAAACCTTCGTGTTTAAAGCTTATTTTACCATGTTAGACGTAAGCAAACCTTCGTTGTAAAAAATCTTATTCTTTAGAGTATGCTAAATTTTCGTTGTTCAACATGTTGTGGAAGCGCATTAAGAGTTTTTTTATATATTAAAATTTCATTAAATTTTAATACATTTTATTAATTAACGTTAAAACTTTGAAAATATTCAATTAAACATAAGCTATATTAACTATGCATGTTTATTATACGTTTTGTAAACACGGAATCAAATGACTGCGACCCAAATGACCGCGATCCAATGACCGCGATCCAATGACCGCGAACCAAATGACCGCGACTTAATTGACCGGACACCCTAATTGATATACAGACAAACGTACATAAACACTATATGCTATAAAGTAAGAAATGGTCATTGAAACAGCATTATCTTTTTTTTTAAATCATGCGGTTTCAGTTAATATAACAAGATGATTGTGTTGCTACAAAAAATAATTTATGTTGCTACAAAAAATATTTTGTGTTGCTACAAAAAATATTTTGTGTTGCTACAAAAAATCAATTTTTGAAGTAACAGTATTGTAAAGTTACTATAACTAAAAAGCTCTAGTTACTGTTACCGTAATTAGCTTCCACTGTAAATAAAAAAAAGTATTTACTATAACAAAACTAGGCTATTTTGATGGCTCATAGCTGACAAATTTATTTTGTTGATATAACCAAAAACCTACTTTTTTCGGTTGAATCAACAAACCGTTTTCTGTGTGTAAAGCTGCATCATAGATACAGAAAATTGGAAAGTAATTGTACAGCTGTATCATAGATACAGAAGATTACAAAGCAATCTTACAGCTGTATCATAGATACAGAAGATTAGAAAGCAATTGTACAGCTGTATCATAGATACAGAAAATTAGAAAGTAATTGTACAGCTGTATCATAGATACAGAAAATTAGAGAGTAATTGTACAGCTGTATCATAGATACAGAAAATTAGAAAGTAATTGTACAGCTGTATCATAGATACAGAAAATTACAGAGTAATTGTACAGCTGTATCATAGATACAGAAAATTAGAAAGTAATTGTACAGCTGTATCATAGATACAGAAGATTAGAAAGCAATTGTACAGCTGTATCATAGATACAGAAAATTAGAAAGTAATTGTACAGCTGTATCATAGATACAGAAGATTAGAAAGCAATTGTACAGCTGTATCATAGATACAGAAGATTAGAAAGCAATTGTACAGCTGTATCATAGATACAGAAGATTAGAAAGCAATTGTACAGCTGTATCATAGATACAGAAGATTAGAAAGCAATTGTACAGCTGTATCATAGATACAGAAGATTAGAAAGCAATTGTACAGCTGTATCATAGATACAGAAGATTAGAAAGCAATTGTACAGCTGTATCATAGATACAGAAGATTAGAAAGCAATTGCACAGCTGTATCATAGATACAGAAGATTAGAAAGCAATTGTACAGCTGTATCATAGATACAGAAGATTAGAAAGCAATTGTACAGCTGTATCATAGATACAGAAGATTAGAAAGCAATTGTACAGCTGTATCATAGATACAGAAAATTAGAAAGTAATTGTACAGCTGTATCATAGATACAGAAGATTAGAAAGCAATTGTACAGCTGTATCATAGATACAGAAGATTAGAAAGCAATTGTACAGCTGTATCATAGATACAGAAGATTAGAAAGCAATTGTACAGCTGTATCATAGATACAGAAGATTAGAAAGCAATTGTACAGCTGTATCATAGATACAGAAGATTAGAAAGCAATTGTACAGCTGTATCATAGATACAGAAGATTAGAAAGCAATTGTACAGCTGTATCATAGATACAGAATGAACTGCAAATCAATATCAGAACTTTCAGAAAAAAATGAAGGAAGTTCTAATTTAAGAAATAATTATATCTATCATCAACAATTAATTAATTTTAAAATTAATATTAAATTTCTATACCTAAATATCATTCAATATACTTGTATGTTTGAGAAAATAATAAATATTCACATTGAAGTCATACTGTTACTTAATGGAATATAGTACAGCAAACGTTGTGTTTAGACCTGAAATATTACCACTTGGCGTAATAAAATGTATATTTCTGTTTTTCAAATACAAATAAACCTTCGATCATTGAACCAGGTATTTCCTCACTTATGTGTACTTAACCGGTAACAATCTTACTATATCCTGTTTCATTTCATAAGATGGTATCATTACTTCAATTTCACAAATAAGTCTTTGACTATAATATATTGTATATAATTGGATATCGAAGTATTTCAAGATTATTAATACCACAAATTGTACAAAATCATCAGGGATTACTTCCAGTACAACAAAGGCCCCACTCCCACCTTTTCGTTAGGCCTAGTATTTAAATTACCACGTGGTTCAAAAATAGAAGGTATATCGTTCCTCTTGTTTTACCTATTAAATTTATAACTAACCTCTCAATGATACAGAGTATTCTTACTGTCTTACACAAAGTTTGGATATTTACCTTTTCTCGCTGTTGGTTACGTCCGTGCTGCTTGCTAGTTCACCGTGCAATGGAAATAGTTAGAAACTGAGATAGTCACACAAATGTGTTCGGACTGTAATTCTTCTATTCAAATAAAGACTCTGACTGAATTGATATTCTTCGGTGTTTTTGACAAGAAAATTTTTGTCTGTATCTATATTATTTTGTTTTCAACTTTTCCTCCCATAATGTCCCTTTTCTGAAATTAAATTTTGAAAGATGTTAAAACTGAATTTAATCGTCGTTCATTTATTTCATCCGTTAATTCTAATATTTCATTCTCAGCAAATTAGTTTATCTTATAAATGATAAGGGGATCGTCTAGTGTTTCTTTCGATTTTTACAATTTTTTTTTTTTTACTTTAGTTACCCAGTAAACGCTTCAAAGAAAACCTACAGAAAGTTTCATCTCGATCTGCCAACTGTAAGTCAGTATGGGGGAGATTGAATGATGGAAGGGAGGTGAAAAGTTTTATGTCTCGTAATTTTTTTTAATTTGATACTAATTAACATAAAAACATCGAATGAAGAATATTTTGTTCATGGTGAAAAAACATCTTATATCAAAATTTCATATTTAGAATTCATCTTCGATCAAAACCTATAACGTAACAACTACGAAATTTTCGAAAAAAATAGCTTTTGAATTTTTTTTATCACGAACATAAAATGATCCCCCATTCGATGTTCCATATGTGTGCAAAATTTCAAAGTTCGACGATTCATAATGAAAAAGAATAAGATTTTAATTAATTTTATTTCACAAAATTATACAGGTAATAGTTGAAAGTTACGTAACTCCATACATGCCAACCTCAATTTTCAAAGAATCATTTTTGCGTAACAGTCTCGATTTTTACGAATTGTCTCTGAATTTATGGTAACACATTTTCATTCTACTTAGAAACAAAGAAAGACTATAAATCAAAGTCTTAAACCCCGCCTCAAACATCAAGAATCACCAGATACTCATCCTGCCAACTGACAGTCGGACTGACAAGCCTTAAATACCCCAATTCACGATCAGTTTTACGAAACCTGAAGGAATTTCTTCAGTCGAAATTGGTCAGTCATAGTGAAGGTGAACAAAATCAGCTACGTTTTCTCAGCCATTGAATCTGCATATCCACTATGAACAATACACATTGGAAAATTATCAATATGATCCATTGTTTATTGTTCTTATGTATCATATGGATCAAATTGGCTCTCGCTTGAATCAAATCAAGATTCATTTTGATCAAATAGAACTGTAAAATGCATTGTATCCACATCAATAATAGGTTCCAGCTTGGTCTTCTGGAAATTCTTCAGGAAAATGATAAATGAAGTAAAAATGGGGAAACTCCTTTCACCAATCTTTTAATATTTATTTATTATTATTATTTATTATTTATTATTAATTTCAGATACAATTACTTACATGTGAGTTGAATTTACTCTCTGGTACTCATAAACTGTGAGTTTCACTGAAGGTGAGTTAAACTGAAGGTGAGTTACACTGAGGGTGAGTTACACTGAGGGTGAGTTACACTGAAGGTGAGTTACACTGAAGGTGAGTTACACTGAAGGTGAGTTACACTGAAGGTGAGTTACACTGAAGGTGAGTTACACTGAAGGTGAGTTACACTTTGGTAATTATTTTATAAAATATTTTATATTTCCTAATTTAAGATCTAACTCTTCATTTTCCTCTCCAAATTATAATTTTCTTACTATACAAATACGAAAAAAATATTGTTACTTTACCATACAATTTTACGAGTTACTATTTTACAGATAATATCTATAAGGACTATTTTATAATACAAATTTCCTTATTACGGGTAATATTTTGCGGGTTACAAATTTTACGGGTTATTATTTTACGGATTATCATTTTACGGGTTACCATTTTACGGGTTACCATTTTACGGATTATCATTTTAGAGGTTGCCATTTTACGGATTATCATTTTACGGGTTACCATTTTACGGGTTACCATTTTACGGGTTACCATTTTACGGATTATCATTTTACGGGTTACCATTTCACGGATTATCATTTTACAGGTTACCATTTTACGGGTTACCATTTTACGGGTTACCATTTTACAGGTTACCATTTTACTGATTATCATTTTACGGGTTATCATTTTACTGATTACCATTTTACGGGTTATCATTTTACGGGTTACCATTTTACTGATTATCATTTTACGGGTTATCATTTTACGGGTTATCATTTTACGGGTTACCATTTTACTGATTACCATTTTACGGGTTATCATTTTACGGGTTACCATTTTACTGATTATCATTTTACGGGTTATCATTTTACGGGTTTCCATTTTACTGATTATCATTTTACGGGTTATCATTTTACGGGTTACCATTTTACTGATTATCATTTTACGGGTTATCATTTTACGGGTTACCATTTTATTGATTATCATTTTACGGGTTACTATTTTACGGGTTACCGTTTTGCGGATTATCATTTTACTGATTACCATTTTACTGATTATCATTTTACGGGTTACCATTTTACTGATTATCATTTTACGGGTTACTGTTTTACGGGTTACCATTTTACTGATTATAATTTTACGAGTTACCATTTTACTGATTACCATTTTACGGCTCATCAAGTCCTGTTTTAACAACAGTGGCCTGTCTGTATCTTCATCTCCTGTTTTCCCAAGAGTTCTGTTTCTCAACAGACGTTCAAGGGTCCGTTGATGAATTCCTGTTGTTGCTCTAAAAACAAACAGAGATAATCAACAGATAAGGGAAGGGGTAAACAATAAAAACAGGAAAAAGATCTGATGCTTTTAACTTTGTATTTTGGTGTTGAACAAACAATTTAATTTAATAATTAATAATCACTTAATAGATTACATTAATAATTCTGCATAAATTCATCTTACTAATATAATTATTTACAATTCCTATTCTTTATATTAAATCTGAAAACTGATTATACACTTTTATCTATTACAGCATTGCAGCACGTAACTACATTTAACTTATGTAGTACAAAACAATAAGGAACACAATTGCATTAGTTACAGTATTTTAACACAGTAAATATAATAGTGTGTAATTTTATCTAGTTTGATGTGACCGCGTGCAGCAAATATTAAAATATTTGATTACCTCTCAGGTTGGGAGTGGAAATATTTTATCATCTGGGTAGCTATCTCTTTAATGAGCTAATATGTAGTGTATGTTTCAGAATAAATAATTCAATATAAACTATGGCAAGAGACATTATTTAACTGGAAAATATTTATTCAATTTAAGATATTTAATAATTTTCTGATGATGTCAGTAATTCCTTTTTTACTTAATACTTAATTTATGACTACTTTATCTACTATCTACTCTACCTCTCTACTTTATCTACTAACCACTCTACCTTTCTACTCTATCTACTAACTACTCTACCTTTCTACTCTATCTACTAACTACTCTACCTCTCTACTTTATCTACTAACTACTCTACCTCTCTACTTTATCTACTAAATACTCTACCTCTCTACTTTATCTACTAACTACTCTACCTCTCTACTTTATCTACTAACTACTCTACCTCTCTACTTTATCTACTAACTACTCTACCTCTCTACTTTATCTACTAACTACTCTACCTCTCTACTTTATCTACTAACTACTCTATCTCTCTACTTTATCTACTAACTACTCTACCTCTCTACTTTTCTACTTACGTACCCCACACGTAGCGCCTCAAAAGTTACCGTCAAACAACAGGAAATAACAACAACCCTAAAAACAACACTTGCGACTCAAGCGTGTAACGTGACTCGTGCGACGGAGTCACGCTTTATTAGCGTGTGGCAGGCGAGTGAGAAGCGTGTGGTATAGTGTTTGGAAGGTATTACTATTATTAATAGAGTTAGATCATCTTTTATACCTTGAACATTAACCGAAATCAGTTATAATGATATAATACCCTTATCACCACTAAGGGTTGTGACAATATGCTTTTAAAATCATAAATCTTAAGAATGTCAAAGACAAAATGAAATGGTATCTAATACTATATACCGCTGGTGTAGAACCATTCAATACTCTTTAATTCTATCAGTCTATTTTATTTACGGGATCTATGATTTTAAAAACATATTGTCACAACACTAATTTAACTACTTGCTCCACCTTCAGGTTATGAAGTTAATAAAGTTTAGTGTTGCCCATTCAAAAATTTCACATTTAATTCTTTAAAAATCTAACAATAGTCTAATCTTTCTATTTTAACTTTTTACCTACCTAGAAAATATATCTAGTTTATATTTCGAATAAGCCTTTAATTAAAGAAGATTTTAAATCAACATCAAATTCCTTGTGCATCAATTTTATATCCTAAAAAATATAACGATTTATCGACAAATTGACTTCAAACAAAATAATGATTACCTTTCCTTTTAAAATCCGTGAAACTATATTTAAATGCTCAAAATGCTCAATTTCGTCATTAGAGATTACTAATATATCGTCCAATTAAACAAATATTCACATCTTATTCTTTAGAGCAACTTTTCTTAAACTTTAGTTAGTTTCTATAGACGTTACCCACTTAAATAACATCATTTAAGTTACAATTAATGAAATTAACAAGAACTAATTTCAAACTACTAACAAAACTAAAGTGGCCAAACTTCACTAAAATAAGAACTGAAAATATTGCAAGAAAGTAAATACCGCAACCAGCTAATAGGAAATGGATTTAAAAAAATCTACAATTATTCTGGTTCCCTACTAAATATTTGTATTACCCTGCCATATGGGTAATTTACTCACAGTTTTAGAAAAACTACTTTAATAGAATTTCTCTCTAGGCCTACATATCTCCTCTCTAGGCCTATGTATCTCCTCTCTAGGCCTACATATCTCATCTCTATGCCTACGTATCTCCTCTCTAGGCCTACATATCTCCTCTCTAGGCCTACGTATCTCCTCTCTAGGCCTACATATCTCATCTCTATGCCTACGTATCTCCTCTCTAAGCCTACATATCTCCTCTCTAGGCCTACATATTTCCTCCCTAGGCGTACATATCTCTTCTCTATGCCTCCATGTCTCCTCCCTAGGCCTACATATCTCCTCCCTATGCGTACATATCTCTTCTCATATGCCTCCATATCTCCTCCCTATGCCTACATATCTCCTCCCTAAGCCTACATATCTCCTCCCTAGGCCTACATATCTCCTCTCTATGCCTACGTATCTTCTCCCTAAGCCTACATATCTCCTCTCTAGGCCTACGTATCTCCTCCCTAAGCCTACATATCTCCTCCCTAGGCGTACATTTCTCCTCTATATGTTTACGTATCTCCTCCCTAAGCCTACATCTCTCCTCTCTAGGCCTACATAATATCTCCTCCCTAAATAGGCCTACATATCTCTTCTCTATGTCTACATATCTCCTCCCTAGACCTACATCTCTCCTCCCTAGGCCTACATATATCCTCACTAGGCCTACATATCTCCTCTCTATGCCTACGTATCTCCTCCCTAAGCCTACATCTCTCCTCTCTAGGCCTACATATCTTCTCCTAGGCCTACATATCTCCTACCTAGGCCTACATATTTCCTCCCCAAGCCTCTCTATCTCTTTTTTATGCCAACATGTCTCCTCCCTTTGCCTACATCCCAACACTCTCCTCTTTACGCTTTCACCTCCATCCTAAGCCTACATATTTAATACCCCAAACTAAAGACTGTCTTCTCATACAATATTCAGTTTGAAAATTATATCCACTTTTTCTTATTTCTTAGTTCTATTTATTTTAAATGTAAAACTTCTCGTGTGTTTCCTTTGAAACAACAACAAGAAAGAAAAGAAGAAAATGTCACAGTCATAACACGGTCCAAAGACTTTCATTGTTTTACAAAATTTAATTCGATAACTTCGAGTCTCAAATGGAAGAACAAGAGTTGCAACTTGCGGAATATGTACATTTATAGTTAAACTTCTATCCTATAATACTAGAAATAAACTAAATAAAATCTATTCACAGTGTCAAAATAAATATTCTCACTATTGGTAGGTACAAAAATAAATCAAACTCTAACCTGCACGAAGACTTTATTTCAAAACTTTCAATGTATCCTGTACCCCATACGGTACTTAAATTCTGGTCGAAACTTTAAAAGGAATTTCAGTCGGAAATTGAACAATAAACGTAATCGCCATTTTTTTTGTATTAGGTTCAATCCCGAATTATCTGATGGTTCCCTATCTATCATATAAAAAAATTATAATAATCATATAACATTAATTGAATTGGTATCCATGATATCTACATATACCCAATAACCGTCTCATAACTCGGAAATTACTCTCTATTATTTAGTCTAATTTCAGATTTCACCGGTATAGCTTTCAAATAAATAAATGAACGTAACAACATATTAAAGTTGCCAAATATCCTCAACGATTCAGGATGAATATTCGCAAGGTTCACCTCCGTGTCTCGTAATAATATCCCGA
Organism: Caprella mutica; assembly: GCA_947561585.1. Classification (NCBI taxonomy): domain Eukaryota; kingdom Metazoa; phylum Arthropoda; class Malacostraca; order Amphipoda; family Caprellidae; genus Caprella; species Caprella mutica. The sequence goes on along the minus strand of CANNZV010001435.1, from coordinate 83,315 downwards.
CCATACCACGGCGATATTAGAAACAGATTCCGATTTGCATATCGCTTTTCTTCTGCCGGTGCTAACGTTAATAATTCTCTAAGGCGAAATTGCGGTCTGAAACCGTGGATGCTGTTTTGATAAGTGATATTTGGCATCTATGAAATATGTATAAGAGAATTTTGAGTGATGAATACGCTAGATTTATTATTGATTGCAAGTTTAGAAAAAGGACGTTAGTGCTAGCAACAATATTGTCAGTAGAGAGAAAATAAAGACGTAGTGTCAACACACGATTGCCAGATAAGAATATGAAGACAGTCAGTTTAAAAAATAAATATGTTTGTGCAAAAACATGATTGTCAGTAGAGGAAATAAAGACGTTAGTGTCAGTGAAAAAATAAAGACTTTTTCAGTGCTGGCACTAGATTGTCCGTGGAGAAAATAAGACGTTAGTACTGGCGCAGGATTGTCAGTAGAGAAAATAAGACGTTAGTACTGGCGCAGGATTGTCAGTAGAGAAAATAAAGCACCTAATATTAACAATGTGGAAATCTAGGTATATTTAAAACATCCATCAACCATCCAATATACCATCTAAACACCTGCAAAATTCTTAGAAAGTTACGTTGGATAATAGAAGATTATCTTCTATGGCCCCACCATAACTTCAACTCTCGATCATCTCTCCAATTCATTTATGATAGTTAGAAGTGTGAGATTTCTTCTCCATGATTAGCACATCTCACGATGAAACCCAATCATCATCAGTCGAATTTGTTTGTCTTCGAAATTATTCGAAGTAGAGGCCTCCAATTCGGATCTTCTATTTGCCAAACCCTTCAGCCTGATCACATCTTCGATAGAGCAAGTCACTTTCGTAGACATCTTTATGCTGGTCTTACCGTATTGACTTTACTACTCTGCTATCTTTTTCGCTGTAATTTCAAGAATTCTTTAAAAATCACTACCACATACTACAAAATATATATTTTTGGAAATTTATGGATTTTGAATTGATTTCGGTTAGTTTTCGAATAATAAGACCAAGGATAAATTTTATATATAAATTTGGATGCAGTTATTTTGTTCAACATTTTCATTACCTATAGTCCCCACTTATCGCAAGCCCGTCAATATATTAAACTTTCCAACCCGTCCCCCGCCCCCGTCACTTCCCCGAGATTTCTCTGATCTGTCTCTCTCTCTCTCTCTCTGTCTGTCTGAACATCTTGAGCCAAATTATGTTTGTATCTCCTGTGATTTATGATGATTGGCAAGACTGAGAATGAACTGTAAACACCAGCCATATTTACTTACGTTCAGGCGATCCAAAGCGCAAGCAAGTGATATCAGACATAAACGCAAGCAATGTAAAGCGACAACGTAGGAGATGTTAAGCGACAACGCAAGCGATATTGAGCGACAACACAAGCGATATTGAACGACAACGCAAGCGATATCGGGCAACAACGCAACCAATTTCAGGCGACAACGCAAGAGATATTGAGCGACAACGCAAGAGATATTGAGCGACAACGCAAGAGATGTTGAGCGACAACGCAAGCGATATTGAGCGACAACACAAGCGATATTGAACGACAACGCAAGCGATATCGGGCAACAACGCAACCAATTTCAGGCGACAACGCAAGAGATATTGAGCGACAACGCAAGCGATATTGAGCGACAACACAAGCGATATTGAACGACAACGCAAGCGATATCGGGCAACAACGCAACCAATATCAGGCGACAACGCAAGAGATATTGAGCGACAACGCAAGAGATATTGAGCGACAACGCAAGAGATATTGAGCGACAACGCAGGCGATATAGTGTAATATCAAATTCGACCTATACTGAAGAGGTCGAATAGGAGAGTTTGTCTAACAATGTGCTCATTATCCGAGTCAATATTATAGGTAATGATTGCTTGGGGAATTGTATATATTGAACTTCGTTGAAACATATGTATGAGCTTGTCAAAACTTGTCAGAACATGATTGAGCTTGTCAGAACTTAACAGAACATGATTGAGCTTGTCAGAACTTAACAGAACATATATCAGCATCATCATTCTCTCTAGTTTACTCATGATACCAATATAGTAATGAGAACTGAAAAAAACGAGTTCTGTGTTTATTGATATATTAGGAAATTAGGAGATGAATATAGTGAATGAGTTATACAGTTAATACTCACGTACTTGTTAACTTCAATCACTTATGTGTGGATGCCATGATGAAAACAGGTTCATTCCAGGAGAACCTACCGAAAATTCAGTATTCTCCTCAAACCTGAAATCATCATCATAATGATAGAATATAAATGCCATCTACATTTTATTGTAAATTCGCATTAATATCATGATGATATCTATTATTATCAAGGAAATGTTTTTGAAAGTATCAACTATAGAAACTACATGTTCAATACTATGAAAGTTTAAAATAAAATTGATATCCTATTCGTTACTTCATTCTCAGAACTTCAAATTTCAGCCTATCTGTTATATTTTCAGTCTTATATGTGAAATTAGTTGTTTATCAGTACGAATTACGGTGCAGGTAGCGCTATAGTTTCGGATAGCGTAAGTCCAGGCTTTCAGATTTCCCAATCTGTTCGATTGACTCTGTTTAGTAGTTCTTTTTAGGAGAATTCACCAACACTTTTCCCAAGGCTGAGATTTTATTGAGTCGTCGCCTCCCTGAAGCACTTTAAAATGGGAGCCTGGAGTTGACTGGGAGCAGTAAAATGGGAGCCTGGAGTTGACTGGGAGCAGTAAAATGGGAGCCTGTAGTTAACTGGGAGCAGTAAAATGGGAGCCTGGAGTTGACTGGGAGCAGTAAAATGGGAGCCTGTAGTTAACTGGGAGCAGTAAAATGGGAGCCTGGAGTTGACTGGGAGCAGTAAAATGGGAGCCTGGAGTTGACTGGGAGCAGTAAAATGGGAGCCTGTAGTTAACTGGGAGCAGTAAAATGGGAGCCTGGAGTTGACTGGGAGCAGTAAAATGGGAGCCTGGAGTTGACTGGGAACAGTAAAATGGGAGCCTAGCGATGATTGGGAGCAGTAAAATGGGAGCAGAAAGTTAACTGAGAGCAGTAAAATGGGAGCCTGGAATTAACTGTGAGCAATAAAATGGGAGCCTGGAGTTGAGTGGGAGCAGTAAAATGGGAGCCTGGAGTTGAGTGGGAGTTGTAAAATGAGAGCCTGGAGTTGACTGGGAGCAGTAAAATGGGAGCCTAGAGTTGACTGGGAGCAGTAAAATGGGAGCCTGGAGTTGACTGGGATCAGTAAAATGGGAGCCTAGAGTTGACTGGGAGCAGTGAAATGGGAGCCTGGAGTTGACTGGGAGCAGTGAAATGGGAGCCTGGAGTTGACTGGGAGCAGTGAAATGGGAGCCTAGAGTTGACTGGGAGCAGTAAAATAGGAGCCTGGAGTTGACTGGGAGCAGTAAAATGGGAGCCTGGAGTTGACTGGGATCAGTAAAATGGGAGCCTAGAGTTGACTGGGAGCAGTGAAATGGGAGCCTGGAGTTGACTGGGAGCAGTGAAATGGGAGCCTGGAGTTGACTGGGAGCAGTGAAATGGGAGCCTAGAGTTGACTGGGAGCAGTAAAATGGGAGCCTGGAGTTGACTGGGAGCAGTAAAATGGGAGCCTGGAGTCGACTGGAGCAGTGAAATGGGAGCCTGGAGTTGACTGGGAGCAGTGAAATGGGAGCCTGGAGTTGACTGGGAGCAGTAAAATGGGAGCCTGGAGTTGACTGGGAGCAGTAAAAGGGGAGCCTGGAGTTGACCGGGAGCAGTAAAATGGGAGCCTGGAGTTAACTGGGAGCAGTTCAGAGACTCCAGATGGAGTCTTTAAGATGCTAAGCTCTATGGTAAATAATATAGTTACGGCTTTGAGGGTATATTCGGTAAAAGCTGTTCTGTGGGAGAGAGGGATAGGGATTTTATGAGCAATAATATTGTTAATGGAGAATTAGAATATTGTAAATGGAGAATTAGAATATTGTTAATGGAGAATTAGAATATTGTTAACGGAGAATTAGAATATTGTTAATGGAGAATTAGAATATTGTTAATGGAGAATTAGAATATTGTTAATGGAGAATTAGAATATTGTTAATGGAGAATTAGAATATTGTTAATGGAGAATTAGAATATTGTTAATGGAGAATTAGAATATTGTTAATGGAGAATTGGAATATTGTTAATGGAGAATTAGAATATTGTTAATGGAGAATTAGAATATTGTTAATGGAGAATTAGAATATTGTTAATGGAGAATTAGAATATTGTTAATGGAGAATTAGAATATTGTTAATGGAGAATTAGAATATTGTTAATGAAGAATTAGAATATTGTTAATGGAGAATTAGAATATTGTTAATGGAGAATTAGAATATTGTTAATGGAGAATTAGAATATTGTTAATGGAGAATTAGAATATTGTTAATGGTGTATGATAATATTGTTAATGGTGTATGAGAATATTGTTAATTATGTATTGAAACATTACAAAAAGTACATTGGCGTAAAGATGGTGCATGTAATGATGTTAGGAGCCTTCAGGCTAATGGTTAGATATGAGTTCTGTTCAACAATTTCATTACACTAATAAGTTTTGTTCAAAACTTTAATCAAACACATTAAAACTTTCCAACACAGTTTACATAAGGTCTGCTTAATTTAAACTGTTAGCATCAGTAGTTTCATCAGGCAGTATTTTGGTAAGATGAGTCGCAGCCGGAAATATCGGTCTCGGAATTATAAATGGCCTCTCAACATAAATTACCGTTATGTAGTTTTTTGTACCCGTTGCTTTGTTGTACTGCACACTTTACAATTTTTTTAATGACCTAGCAGGCGGCCCGGCCACCTTTTACATTTAATTCATAAGTTTTATTTTTACCTCAGACTGAATAAATAAAATAAAATGGATAGATTTTAAAGGTTATTCGTTACAATGAACTAAGAAAGATGGAACAGTTCTTGCTATAAAATGAGATTATGAGAATGCATTTTGTAAATTATTTAAAAAAAATTTATAATGTTGAACACTCAACAGTTTTCGACAAATTCTCATTAACCTTACTTCGGTTTATATGTTCCAATAATTTCGGCATGTCTTAGTGGGCAATAGTTCTCTAAAATACCTACATATTTGTTTTCTATTGTTTCTTCTTCTAAAAAACCTACAATATATATCCTACAAAATAATATAAAGTAAGTTTTTAGATATTCTAAAGCATATTTAAGAGTGTAAAAGAATATATTTAGAGAATATGTCGATTATTTTTGAAGAGGACATAAAACATATTTCAAAGATAATATTGTCACAACACTAGTATAATAACAAAATAACAATTCATTGTATCTTCTACCTCATTTTTTTCTGAACTCTATTGACTATCGTCCCAATTGTCTGGGGTTTTGGGCCAATTGTCATGGGCCCAATTGTTGGCGGGCCCAATTGACTGGGACCCAATTTTTGGTGCACCGTCACACCCACACTCTCCCAGCTCATCAAAAAGCGTCTTAACAAACTTCAAGACTCTCTATACTTGCAAAGTACGGAAAGAACTTCCACACAAACTTCTTACAAAGGACTTAATGAAGAAGCAATGAGAGGAACAAGCGTAAGTTTTCTGCTGAAATATGAGGCAATCACGGTTAATTTGGGTTAATTTGAGTTTCTTGGCGATTCTTCATAAACGAAGACTAAATGATAGCTCTTGTACTGCGTCAGAATAACGATAAAACTCCGAGACTCCTGAATAGAAAAATATTTCATCTCTGCATGGAGATACAAACGATATTCCACTATGGATTCCTCTGAAGCTGTGCCTAAATAATAGTTCCGCACTTCGTCTCAATTATGATAAAAGTCCTAAATAGAAATTCAGTCCCTGCATGAAGATACAAATAATAATCCACCAGGGATTCAACGACGCCTAAATTATAGCTCTTGCCTCTCGTCAGAGAAAAGAGTAACACGCATCAACGAAATATTACTGGTCTGAAATTTTAGGAGATTCATTGAAGTAGAAAATTATAAAACCGGTTTATGTACTGTTTCTATTTTAGGTTTTGGCTAAAGAATAAATTTCCAAATGATGCTAATGAGTATTCAACATCAATCATAATATATATAAGTGATATGTTCTCTATCTAACTCTTGATATATACAGTAAAACTCCTGAGTTATGAAGTTTTTTTTTATGAAGCACCCGAGTTATGAAGGACCCGAATTATGAAATGATCCTGAGTTATGAAGTAGTTTTCTTTGTTTAAATCATAGAAAACGATATTTCTTGAGGTATAACTATACCTTTTCCAAGTCAAGTTCTCAGAAGTGAATAATGAATTGGCAGAAGTGAAAGTCATATTGCAGAAGTGAAAATGAAAAATTCAAATATGACAAGCAATTAAAATAAAGATGTTTTTTAATGAAAATTACAACTTCAATGTAATAGTAGGCTTTTGCAATCTTCTCCATCAGACTCTACCATATAATAAGTTAATACTCTATTATAGAATAATACCCAATTATAGGACAATACCCAATTATAGGACAATACCCAATTATAGGACAATTCCCAATTATAGGACAATACCCAATAATTATTAAAGGTAAGGATGATATCTAATTATAGGATACCACCTATAATTGTGAATTATCCTATAATGTAGTATTATATATGAAAATGTAAATCAGGAAGGCAAAGATTTACCATAAAGTTTAGGTTATTAATAAATCGGATATATTGAGTATAAACTTTTTTTTTATTGTTTGAGATTTAAATGATGTGTATTTTTTGTCAATGATTTGAATTTAGGCATAAATGACTACTACCAAGATATACATTAATTTTTTGTACAATAATGAGTAGCTATATTGATTTCCCACAAAATTTACTTAATATTTGTTTAATTTCCTCAATTTTGTATAAAATTTAGTGCACACAGCACATCCAAATAAGAATAATATTTGTCATAGTTATCCCTCAATGACAAAAATGCTCTATGATTTTAATCACAGAAAACTATCACTGCACACGAATTATGAAGTGGCTCTGAGTTATGAAGTAACCGTTACTTCATAACTCAGGAGTTTCACTGTATCATCATCTGTTCATTTAGACAAAATCTAACTTCACTTTCAGAATATATTCTGATTTGATTTTGACAGATTGTGTTTACACTTCCTAGAAAAGTGGGAGATGTGCAATCAGAAACAGAAGCTAAATTTCATCTCCAATGGAACAGTCAAAGAGAATTTCTGGTATAATTTACTTTAGTAGAGGGTTAACTTCTGCTATGAAAGCAAAAGCTTATTTAAATGGAAAATGAATATGTACTAAGAACCTTCAGGACGCCATTGAACAAAAAGTTTGTTCAGTAACAAAGACAGAGCAAGATGTTTAATAAAAATTTCCAAGATTCATAATTTACTAGGAAAAATAATATTCTGTTATAGGTATCCAATTAATGTAAGATTAAAAAATCTTCCTATAATAATCGACCTAGAGAATAAAAAAATCCATTGGAGGTTTTAAAATACCCACAAATGGGATTTATGGACATTTTACAGCACAGTTGATAATGAGTAGGGTCAAGCAGGTAAATTGCGGCACACTAATTAACTACTGCCTCTAACAACAGAAACAGCATAGCTTCAAAACACCCATTAAAAATTTAAAGTTTTAAATTATAGCATACACTGCACGTATTTTTGCAGGTTTGCAACATTTTAATGTGATTTCGGTTCAGAATGTATCAAAGACTCTCTTGAGAGGGCCGCAATTTACCTGCGGGACCCTAGTTATGACAATGCCATTATTTAAATATTAGAAGTGGCGTTTGTGAAGTCATACAGTATAATGGAACTTACAACCAATCAGTTGTGACGGAATTTTATATTGATTTGATTATATATTCATCAATTATTACTCTTTTTAATTATTTTGATTCAGAATCAATGATGCAGGATTACACTATTTAATAACTTTTATTTATTTGAATAATTAACATTCTTGCATTTCTGAATTGGAAATTTAACCAAACCTCATCAATTTAGTTACTTGCATTGCTTCACGATTGAAAAATTCACCAACTGTTCGTTGGTTAAATTCTATTCCTATTTTGAATTCAAATTCATTTTAATTGCTACAAAAAGAATAAATGACAACCGATTGCAACGTCATAAGTACCAGTTGGATTTGGTGTAAATTTGTACCCGTATACTTCATCTAACTCTTCCTCTATTCTGTTGACTGCGTTTTACACCCTATGATTTATCTTTGGCTGAAAAAGTGAGACGTATGGCGGGAAATAAAGGTGATGCAGAGAGCATTTTAGGGTAATTTACCCACCGCTTTGGGGTAATTTTCTCAGCGGGGAAATAAAGCGATATCTTACGCCTCTGAAATCATAAAAGAAAAAAATATCCCTATGGATTACACCCATTTGAATTTTATTGCCTACTGTTATTCATGATTTTATAAATATAGAAAAATAGGCAATAAATGGGTTGTTAAAACATACTGGAAATGTAGGATCATTTGAAATGATTTAGACAGATACTTAATAGGTTTTATCTCAGTATCGCAAATCATAAATCAGAGTCCCTTTACTTATCTTTGTGCTGCTTTAAAGACTGGTTTTGAAACAAAACCAAATAATTCAATATTTTATTAGAGATATTTTATAACCAAATGTTAACAAAAACATATAGAGTTGTTTCATTAAAAAATAATTAGATAATTGGATGTTATAACAACAAATTTTCTACAACCACTAACAATCAGGAGGCATCTAAAAATTGTATTTCACTGTAGTAATCATAATATTAGGTCACCTAAAGTTTTCTGAACGATAAAGTGTAGAGTTTCTTCCAATTTCTGCAACTCTAAATGAATCATTCTGCCTGTAAATTGTTGAGGGGATTTCTCTGTTTCAAACCTCTGGAGAAACTGTCACCCAAGTTAGTTGCTGCTAATGTTTATAAGTTTCCTCAGTCCAAAAGTTGCTCACAGAACAGCAAGGCGGAGAATCATCCGATTCGGTCTTCAGACGCTCGAAGGTTACGCATATCATCAGAAGTCCAATTCGAAATTTGTGTCCGCTTTCAAACTTTGACAATTAAATCTAAGACAGTCTGCTCCCTGACGCCAAGTCGAATGGTGTCCGAAACCTCGTAGCAACGGCCAAAGGTTCGAAAATAGAGAAGGAGGGAGGGCTCTTGTTATGAAATCTAAAGTTCGAAACTTCTCTTAAAGTTTTACATAAAGTTGATTCATAACAATTTTATACTTTACAGTAACTAAATATTATTATAAGGATTATAAATCACAGCAAACTCTTTTGAAATATTCATTGCGTAAATGATTAATAATTACAATATGAGATACATTCATGATATTTACCTCAAAGGTATTAAAAGCAAAATAAATTATTAATTTCAGTGAATAGTTCCATTCAATTCAATTTCAATATTCTTACAGTTAATATAATATGAATTAAATTGTGATATACTAATTAATCTCAAGCAGAATAATTATACATGACATAAAATATGAATGGGGGAAGTCTTGCATGCAGATTCTGGGAGCAGAATAATAATTCCGGCCCGCATTGAAGTTCTAAAAAATGTAACTTTGTTAATTCAATGGTCGCGATAAGGGAGTCAAGAAAAGCAAAATAGAGTCTCCGGGCAGATAAGTTTCAGGAGGTTAGATTGATGACCTTTTAATCCTTAATACGCGTGGTGGGTGCTGATTGGTTACCTTTTGTTGTTTGTTATGCGTGATGGGTGCTGATTGGTTACCGTTTATTGTTTGTTATGCGTGATGGGTGCTGATTGGTTACCGTTTGTTGTTTGTTATGCGTGGTGGGTGCTGATTGGTTGCGGTTGTTGTTTGTTATGCGTGGTGGGTGCCGATTGGATACCGTTTGTTGCTTGAAACTCGCAGTGGGTGTTGATTGTTCACAGTTCATTTTTGTAGTAAGTGTGGTATATGTTGATTGGACAGAACTCTTCGTGCTGGCAAATAATTCTCAAAACTCAATGATAACTTTACTATCTCAGAGTCTAAATAATGCACACATAAACCATCGCTAAAATGCTTCTCGAGGAGGCAGTTGAAAATACAAAGCAAATGTTCATCAAAGTCAAAATTAGAAGGAAGCCAAACTGGATAAAAATTAGCATCAAAGCGAGAGCATTTCTTTGGTGTCTATGGATGGCAGGAAAGAACTTAAATTGGGATAGTTTGTGGAATTTGCCTACAAAATTCATGTCATCAAAGTATTGAGTTACAAAACAAGCAAATAAATATTCAAATTAATGAATAGCCATTGAATTGAACAAGCCGTTAATTGCGGACAAAGACTAATGATTGTAAAAATGTAGACACAATATATAGAAATGAAGACCTTATAGGTCTTTGTCTGCACTTTAATTAATTGTAATGAGACCAATTTTCAGTTTATTCTTGACAAATTGTTAATGAATCAGTAATAAAAATTATTTAATTCTATCATGTGAAACATATTTTGTTATTAATAAAATAGTTACTAAAATATAACTTCATTTTTTTAATTCCTAGCTATGGTGAACCAATTCTATAAACGGTCAACATATTGGAGATGAGGAAAGTAATTCACTGAATTTTCACTATTCGAAGAGCTTAACTTAGCTTTAGATGCCAATATATTTGCTGACTAATTAGTTGAAGAGGTTCAATTTATGAAAGGCACCGACACGCCTCTTCTCTTCTAATTAATTGAAACAAAGACTGATTAATCGGACGAGAAAATCGCTCAGAGGAAACAATTTCACGAGATTTTCCCAGAGAAAAAAAATCAAAGAAAGGAGTGAGAAATCTGACCAGAAGAGACCGCTGAATTATTGTGTTCTCAGAAAATAATTACATCCACTGACATAAAATTATTAAATAAACATTAAATATTGATAATTTGAAAGAAAAGAAGAGTACAATAAAATATAAGAGATTAGAAGATGATTGAAATAATGTGATAATATACCTCTGACATTTTCAATTTACCGAGAACATTTTCTAGATATTGGTAATAGAAGTGAAGACTGCAGGGAAGAATCTTGATACACCTTCCTTCCATAAAAAATAACGTATCCTTCGCCATTTTTGTCGGTGTCGGTATTCCAATTTCCATATTCTGGAAACTTTTCTATGGATCTTTTTCTCGTAACATTGTGAAACCATTTGCAAGAGATGTGGAAGATAGTGTGAACAACAATATCCAAATGAATAACTTCATGAATTATTGTTTCCTATTACTGCTATATCATTTACATCATTATTTGCATTTTAAACTCATTGAAGTATTACAATATGTGCGAAAGGCAGATGGAAAATCTTCGATAATTTTTTTACTTCGTTGATGTTGATATACTCGTGTTTTTTTTCTGTCTTTAACACACTCCGTCTTTTTCCGTCTACAGGACACCCCGTCTTTTTCTGTTTACAGGACACCCCGTCTTTTTCTGTCTACAGGACACCCCGTCTTTTTCCGTCTTCGGGACACTCCGTCTTTTTCCGTCTTCAGGACACTTCGTCTTTTTCCATATATGGGACACCCTGTCTCTCTGTCTACAGGACATCCAATCTCTCCGTCTACAGGACTCCCCATCTATCCGTTTACAGGACACCCCATCAAACCGTTTACAAGACACCCCATCGATCCGTTTACAGGACACTCTGTCTTTTTCCATCCACAGAACATCCCGTATTTTTCCGTCTACAGGACACCCCAACCTTTTCCGTCTACACACGGTCTATTTCCCTGTCGTAAGTAATGAGTTTTTGTGTCTGTTTTCACGCACCTCTCACTAAACGAGTGACAATTAGCAAAATATTTTTAGAACCCCCAGCACTGGGGTAAGGAAACGCACTGTGGGGAGATGTGGGGAAGAAAGGGAGGTGGGGATGAGTCAGAAAGGTAGGGATATTGTAGGTTTTCAGGGCTGGGGAAGTTAAGTGCTAGTAATGTGTTTCTTGTTCCGTACCAACTGAGATTTAATTTTCTTTGTAAGAAAATTAAATTTGTTCCAGAGTGTGTCAGTTAAAGTTAATTAATTGGCTTACAATTTCTTGAGCCAAAACTCTGATTTCTAATTGACTCAAAATTTGAATTATTTGTAATGTTCTCATGTTAATTTTGGCTCGAAATTCTAAAAAAAAAATAGACAAAATGTCTTGGAGAAGTATTTTATGAAATATTGGCTGAAAACCCGCTTACAGTTTGCCAGCCTTTGAAACAAAGGAACAATTACCATTCGCAGAGATAATACCGTCCTTCTCGACACATTAATTGAATTAAAACAATCAAATAGCGGCAGAGAACGCGACTTGATTAGATTTATCTTTCGATTACCCGATTGCGGCTTCTACCTCGAGACGAGCGCCACATGTCCGAACACATTTTATGAATGAGGTAGAATAATTCTATATACCTATATAAGGGAACTGCACACTGCACAGTACTCGAGCTTTCACCGTTATCATAAAGTGGTAGTTAACATAGGTATTGAATTAATCCGACCTTTAGAAATATTAGATTGATTTACCAAAACCTAAAGTGAGAAGGAAAATTTCATCTCAATTTTTTTATGAGATTCAGATTTTTGTTATCACCACATATCCACAGCTGTTGCATCACCACATATCCACAGCTGTTGCATCACCACATATCCACAGCTGTTGCATCACCACATATCCACACCTGTTGCATCACCACATATCCACAGCTTTTGTATCACAACATATCCACATTTATTTTCTTCTTCACATTCATGAGGTACAAATTCCACCCAATCTCCTGGTCTCATTTTCTTCTGTTTTTCGGCATTCGAATATCTTCAGAAATATGCCCAGTGACAGTCATGAATATTTTAACCCAAGATTACTTTTTCATTCTTTATAAGTCAGATGTGAGTTCCGTGATTTGTAATTCATGGAAAATTTTATTTGAGGGCATCTTCGTCTGGTACTGTACTGTCAGTGCATAGGAAAAAAACACTAGTATCAAAGAATCATTACCCACAGGATTACCATTACCAAAGTATCATTACCCACTGGATTACCATTACCAAAGTATCATTACCCACAGGATTACCATTACCAAAGTATCATTACCCACAGGATTACCATTACCAAAGTATCATTACCCACAGGATTACCATTACCAAAGTATCATTACCCACAGGATTACCATTACCAAAGTATCATTACCCACAGGATTACCATTACCAAAGTATCATTACCAACGCATGATTACCATTACCAACAGGATTATCATTACCAACAGGATTACCATTACCAAAGTATCATTACCCACAGGATTACCATTACCAAAATATCATTACCCACAGGATTACCATTACCAAAGTATCATTACCCACAGGATTACCATTACCAAAGTATCATTACCCACAGGATTACCATTACCAAAGTATCATTACCCACAGGATTACCATTACCAAAGTATCATTACCCACAGGATTACCATTACCAAAGTATCATTACCCACAGGATTACCATTACCAAAGTATCATTACCCACAGGATTACCATTACCAAAGTATCATTACCCACAGGATTACCATTACCAAAGTATCATTACCAACGCATGATTACCATTACCAACAGGATTATCATTACCAACAGGATTACCATTACCAAAGTATCATTACCCACAGGATTACCATTACCAACAGGATTACCATTACCATCAGGATTATCATTACCAACAGGATTACCATTACTAAAGTATCATTACCCACAGGATTACCATTACCATCAGGATTATCATTACGAACAGGATTACCATTACCAAAGTATCATTACCATCAGGATTACCATTACCAACAGGACTACCATTACCAACAGGATTACCATTACCAATAGGATTACCATTACCAAAGTATAATTACCAACAGGATTACCATTACCAAAGTATAATTACCAACAGGATTACCATTACCAAAGTATCATTACCAACAGGATTACCATTACTAACAGGACTACCATTACCAACAGGATTACCATTACCAACAGGATTACCATTACTAACAGGACTACCATTACCAACAAGATTACCATTACCAAAGTATCATTACCAACAGGATTACCATTACCAACAGGACTACCATTACCAACAGGAATACCATTACCAACAGGATTACCATTGCCAACAGGAATACCATTACCAACAGGATTACCATTACCAACAGGAATACCATTACCAACAGGATTACCATTACCAACAGGAATACCATTACCAACAGGATTACCATTACCAACAGGAATACCATTACCAACAGGATTACCATTACCAACAGGATTACCATTACCAACAGGAATACCATTACCAACAGGATTACCATTACCAAAGTATCATTACCAATTCTGCAATTCAAGTATTTAATTACCATGTGTCAGTCATTATACACTAGGGTTATTATGATATGCTTTTTAAAACTATAGATCACGAAAATATAATAGACGGAGAGAATTAAAGAGTTTTGAAAAGTTCTACACCAGCGGTAAATAGGTAACTGTCGATTTATTCTCATCTCGATTAGTTCCTCTATCGATATTTATAGTTTGGTTGCCTCGGTTAGGCCCATACTGTACTGGCAGTTTCACCGCCGCGGTGCTACTGCTTTGCTACTGCTTCTTAAAATCCAAAGTATACTAGGCGGTGAGAACGCGGCGTTACTGCCGCGTTCTCACCGCTTGCAAGGTATACTGGGCAGTGAAACCGCGCCAGTTATGTTTTGCAGTGTTTTTTTGCAGTAGATACAGTGTTTTAACATCAATTATTGGCATTACAGATTGTTAAAAAATGTGAAGGATATAGGCTATGCAAGGGAATGATTCTTCTAAATTTGCTATTAGTCATATATCAACCTATAGGTACCTATTTGATTGTTAGTTTTCTGTCGCAAGAATTCTGCTGTTATTCTAAGAATAATAAATTTACAACACTATTCAGTTATAGGTATATATTGACTGAAAAAATCTGAAGTTTGCACACAGCTCTATATCATTAACAATTGTTTTAATTATTCTACAAGCTTATTTCTAGAGCAATATAAAAAGCTAACATTTAGCTTTTATAAAAAGCTAGCTTAAAGCTTTTATAAAAGCTAACTTTTTATAAAAAGCTAACTTTTAGAGCAGTGTGTGAACTGTGATCAACAAAAAAAACGAACATGTTCAAATTATACAAAAATGAATTAGGTCTATATGAGATTATATATGAATATATTGAAACAATGAAGGAATGTGAATATTTACCATCACAAAAATATAATTTTCGCATTAGGAGATATAAGGAAAGTACACTAGATATTTAAAACTGGTGTACTTTCCCCGTTATAAATGACGGGGTTTCAATAGAAATCGAATGTTGATTCAAAATTAATGGGGAATCAGTAGTGAAAGAAAAAAAATATATATAATTTTTAAAAAATTATTTAAAAAAATTGTAGCTATATGAAAAATATGTATCTAAATAAAAATTTATGTAAAAATAATGTAGCTATATGAAAAATATGTATCTAAATAAAAATTTATGTAAAAAAAATGTAGCTATATGAAAAATATGTATCTAAATAAAAATTTATGTAAAAAAAATACAGGGTGGGGCGTAAGTTTGGAAACAATTTTTCAAACATTAATATAATTCTTAAAAATAAGTTCCTAAGTAGGTGATAGGGTTTGAACTATAGTAGAGACACTACATTATGACATAGCAGTGTTATTTTTTACAAATATTTAGTCAATTCAAAAATGTCAGACAAAAGAGAAGCCATTATTGCTCTACACCGTGCCGAGAAGTCAGATTCCGTCATTTCAAAGACTCTCTCAATAGCGAGATCGATTGTTTGGAAGTGTGTGAAGCGTTTTAATGAGAGAGGAGACTTGACTGATTGTCCAAGAAGTGGAAGACCACGCTCACAATGCACCAAACAACTGATAAAATGTGCCCGAGAGAAGATCAGGAGGAACCCGAAAAGGTCAATACGATTGTTAGCCAAAACAGCTAATGTGAGTCCCAGAACAATGAGAAGAGTTGTCAAAGAAGACCTAAAGATGTCCTCTTTCACCCTCCAAAAGAGACAGACTCTGTCAGAAGCTGTAAAGAAAAAGAGATTGGAGAGAAGCAAAGCACTTCTGAGAGAATTGAAGTCTGGCACGGCTGGTGAAATTGTTTGGTCTGACGAAAAAAAATTTCACAGTGGAAATGGCTCACAACCGGAGGAATGACAGAATAATTGGTAAAAGTGAAAAAGACATCCCACTCAACCAAAAAACAAGGCGCCAAAATCAATGCTAAATGTTATATTGAGAATATTTTGACGCCAATGTTGGAGTCAGCTAAGGATCACTTCGGTAATGACACTCTATGGACATTTCAGCAAGACGGCACGACTTCACATACTGCAAATGTCACTCAAAACTGGTGCCATGACCATCTTCCACGGTTTTGGTCCAAAGAAATGTGGCCTCCCTGCTCCCCAGAGGTTAATCCTATGGACTTTTCGGTATGGTCCATTCTTGAATCAAAGGCCTGTGGTAAATTCCATCGCAGTGTGGATGATTTAAAGCGTTCGCTCCAGAGATCTTTGAAGGAAATTTCACAAGATCAGTTGCGTGCCGCAGTAGGAGGAGTTCGGAGGAGATTTGAGGCTGTTATTAAAAACAAGGGGGAACATTTTGAATAAATTTATGATTTTTGAATTCTTAAAACCCTTATGTAATAATACGTAACTGTAAATTATTAAATATATTTTTCGTTGGATTATAATATGCACTTTCATTTGCTTCCAAACTTACGCCCCACCCTGTATAATGCATATAAAAAATTACGTAAATAAAAATTTATGTTAAAAATTAGATATGAAAAATATATACATATTTTAATGGGATATCTTCTACTTTAAACTGGTCTGTGTATGTGCTTATACTTTGACTGCTGCGGTGAAACTGCCCTGTATACTTTGCAAGCGTTGCTACCGCGGCGGTGGTAATGCGTCCAGATGCGGTGCCACCGCCTAGCGCCGTAGCAACGCAGACTGCCAAGGCGGTAGCACCGCCAGTATACTTTGCAACTTTGCTTTTCCATTAATTTAACCGTGATTAATTGAAGATGTGTAAACAGGGCAGTAGCACCTCGGCGGTGGAACTGCCGGTATAGAGTGGGCCTCAGGCAGCACCATCTACATTTATCCACCCATCGCATTCGTCGTGTATTCTGCAACATACCTTGTAAGAAAAAATAAGAAAGACATTTTGTTTCAACAGTTTACTATCTTAATATATTTTAAACAAATATCATTGTAACGTGAAAGAGCATTTTACATTTTTATTTACTCAGCAGAAGGTGTAACTAAGTGCAGCAGAAGGTGTAACTAAGTATAGCAGCGGGTGTAACTAAGTGCAGCAGCAGGTGTAACTAAGTGCAGCAGAAGGTGTAACTAAGTATAGCAGCGGGTGTAACTAAGTGCAGCAGCAGATGTAACTAAGTGCAGCAGAAGGTGTAACTAAGTATAGCAGCGGGTGTAACTAAGTGCAGCAGCAGGTGTAACTAAGTGCAGCAGCGGGTGTAACTAAGTGCAGCAGCGGGTGTAACTAAGTGCAGCAGCGGGTGTAACTAAGTGCAGCAGCAGATGTAACTAAGTGTAGCAGAAGGTGTAACTAAGTATAGCAGCGGGTGTAACTAAGTGCAGCAGCGGGTGTAACTAAGTGCAGCAGCAGATGTAACTAAGTGCAGCAGAAGGTGTAACTAAGTATAGCAGCGGGTGTAACTAAGTGCAGCAGCGGGTGTATCTAAGTGCAGCAGCAGGTGTAACTAGCGACGTTACGACCATGGCTAACTGTCCAGATGAGTTCTCTTGGTAATTTGACTGACTAGAGAGAGCAATAAGGAACTAATTATCTCTGCGAGACTCTATAGAAAAAAATGGGGGAGATTTGAATAGGAATATTCTATGTGATAATAAGATGACGTGTGTGTTTGTGTGTAGTACTCACTATATTATAGTGAGTAGCTTGTAAGGGAAGGTGGAGGAAATGAAAGTGGAGAAAGCGTAGGTGGTGGAAGTTTAGTTAGTGGAGGAGGTGTAGGTAGGGGAAGGGAAAGTGTGAGTGTTGTAGGTGGGGGAAGTGAAGATAAAAGAAAGTGTTGGTGGAAGGAAAACTAAATGGTAGAGAAGGAACTATGCAGCTAATATATAAATTAGTTTAGAGCACATCGTAAAGTTGGTGTAAATCACACTATATATCGCCAATAGGATATTTATAAGGGATATTCTACATACTATATGATAAAATAAGCCGTATCAGTCGGTCAGTCCGTCTAAAAATGTGCAAAAGAGACTAAAATATAAATGTTGATTTGACCAAATTTTGAGAATCTAATTATTGTTTTCAAAACTCTTTGGAATTACAAAATGACACCAATGTTACACAGAAGGTGATACAGTGTCCATACCTACTTCTACTAGCGACTCTGACGTCAAAATGACACCAATGGTACACAGAAGGTGATACAGTGTCCATACCTACTTCTACTAGCGACTCTGACGTCAAAATGACACCAATGGTACACAGAAGGTGATACAGTGTCCATACCTACTTCTACTAGCGACTCTGACGTCTAAATGACACCGATGGTACACAAAAGGTGATACAGTGTACATACCTACTTCTACTAGCGACCCTGACGTCAAAATGACACCAACGGTACACTTATTGGGTCAATACATTGAATTTGAGTTTAAATTACGTCATTCTAGTTAACTTGTGTTAATTTTTGGTACGCAACATTGTGTAGCTTTATATTTATACTCGTAATCAAAATGTTAAAGGAGATCCTTGAACAGCATCTTCACCTTCCTCTAAAGTATACGACTCTAAAGTATACGACTCTAAAGTATACGACTCTAAAGTATACGACTCTATAGTCTATGACTCTATAGTCTATGACTCTATAGTCTATGACTCTATAGTCTATGACTCAATAGTCTATGACTCTATAGTCCATGACTCTATAGTCCATGACTCTATAGTCCATGACTCTATAGTCTATGACTCTATAGTCTATGACTCTATAGTCTATGACTCTATAGTCTATGACTCTATAGTCTATGACTCTATAGTCTATGACTCTATAGTCTATGACTCTATAGTCTATGACTCTATAGTCTATGACTCTAGAGTCTATGACTCTATAGTCTATGACTCTATAGTCTATGACTCTATAGTCTATGACTCTATATAGTCTCTTTGATGACATCGCAAACACTGAAATAAACAAATTGACGACTAGATTAAAAGATTGATGGTGTGGACACCAAACGATGTAATAAACCGACACCTGCCTTTATCTCTCCTACGGGACTTTGTTGTTGCGTAGGAATAACATAGGAGAGCTATTGTTACGTAAGAATAACACATGATAGCTGTTTTTCCATTAGAATAACATAAGATAGTAAGTGTTCCGTACGAATAACACATGATAGCTGCTTTTCCGTACGAATAACACAGGATAGTAGATGTTTCGTACGAATAACATAGGATAGCTGTTGTTCCGTAAAAATAACATAGGATAGCTGTTGTTCCGTACGAATAACATAGGATAGATGTTGTTCCGTAGGAATAACATAGGATAGCAGTTGTTCCGTAGAAATAACATAGGATAGCTGTTGTTCCGTACGAATAACAAGGGATAGTAGATGTTCCGTACGAATAACATAGGATAGCTGTTAATCCGTACGAATAACATAGGATAGCTGTTAGTCCGTACGAATAACATAGGATAGTATATGTTCCGTACGAATAACATAGGATAGTATATGTTCCGTACGAATAACATTAGCCTGTTTGTCACAGGGGGCATCCCTGCTGTTTTTCATAAATCACGACTGGTTTGTACATACACGTGCTTAATTAAAGAGGTACTATTAACAGTAGATATTCGTTATCTAGTGTACCATCAATTACAAAAGGTACCAATCACCATTATTCTATTTCCCCTCTTTTCTTAATTTATCAATTGTTTAGCTAATAGTCAATAAATTTAATTAACATCTTAGCTCATTCATTTTTATATATATATTCATTTTTTATAGTTCAACGATTTCATTTTGTTCCTTAAAATGACATTTGTATATGATGATGACATATGTTCCATAGTCTTAGTCAAATCTTGATTTT
This sequence comes from Caprella mutica, assembly GCA_947561585.1. Lineage (NCBI taxonomy): Eukaryota > Metazoa > Arthropoda > Malacostraca > Amphipoda > Caprellidae > Caprella > Caprella mutica. Next base: position 63,065 of record CANNZV010001435.1, on the reverse strand, counting down.
TAATGTACCAATAACTATTAAGGTAATAAAAACTCATTATCATTACAAAAAAAATTATTTAATTTATCTTTAAAATAATACCAGTTCAAAATACCAAGACTTACTCCATTGTCTTCGCTGATAAACTGTAATCTCGTATGATATTAGGATCTGTAAACAGGGCGTATATAATAACAGAAAATTATACATCGAGACATATAATTATTGAAGAGTATCAATTTCCTATGAAGAAGTTATAATGTATTCTATTTCTTGGTAGAAAGTTTGTGTTTACATATTTTGTGATAGATTAAACTGAAATTTCTAAAGTTAAAGTTCCAGGAACTTTTTTAACAACCATTTACCGAGCTCTATGAGAGTCTGAGTACTGAGAATGTACTGAATTTGTCAGATCTAGACAATAAGCAGTCATAGTCGATATACTTTCCAAACAGTATTACATAAAGAGAGTTTCAAAACCTTCAAAACAGCATCTCATAACCTCTCTGATTCTGCTAACAGTTGTAAATTTTTTGACTTAAAGCGTCAAGCAATATCACGCTCTTGAAGCTACCAAATCCTCTTACAGTATATCATAAAAATGTGTTTTAGCATTTATCACTCCAAGAAATAATTATCACACAATATATAATTATCACACCAAGAAATCGTCTGATATATTTAGACTGTGTCTCAGACACTATCAAAAGTATTTTTAACTATTATTCATTCAAGAAACAGTTTGATACTTCAAACAGTACTACTACATACATAAAACTTGAGTTCTAACAAAACTCTGATATCTTCAAACAGTATCCCATAAAAATAGAAAAACATTTTAAATTATTATTCAACCAAGAAAGTTCGGTATATCTAAACAGTATCCCATAAACTTCTATAAAAAACTAAACTATCATTCCACCTAGAAGCTCCTGTATTTCTAAACAGTACCCCATAAACTTCGAAATAGCTTTTATCTATATGTTCCACAGACAAACTATCTGATGTTCCTCAACAGTGTCCCATAAACCTTCAGAATGATGTGCTAGTCTCACTCCTAAACATTGTCACCGATAGGTCTGAACAGTAGTCCATAAATAGCCTATAATCTTATCTTTTAATCACAGGGACACTCGGCAGAGGAACAGAATCAGTGTGACACAAGAAGTAACTCCATATATGGCTTCTCTCATATGTAACACATTTTGTCAGTACCAAGAGAGGATGTTATGGTGATGTTCTTAGAAGATTAAGAAGGGATCAGTCTTATAATCTTCTGAAGTGTAAAAATAACGTACCATTCATAAACCAAAATGCAGTCAGCCAAGAAAAGGCGTATATATTTAGTCCAAAAAATATTGGAATTTACTAATTTGAAGTCTGTCAAATTGGGAGATGTTGTCATCTTGCTTCTGTCCTCTTTCACCAGTCCTCTTTTTCTGTCCTCTGTCTCTTATTTTTCTGTCCTCTTTCACCAGTCCTTTTTTTTCTGTCCTCTTTTTCTGTCCTCTGTCTCTTATTTTTCTGTCCTTTTTCTTCTGTCCTCTTTCTCTCATTTTTCTGTCCTCTTTCACCAGTCCTCTTTTTCTGTCCACTTTTTCTGTCCTCTGTCTCTTATTTTTCTGTCGTCTTTCTTCTGTCCTCTTTTCTGTCCTCTTTCTTCTACCCTCTTTTCTGTCCTCTTTCTTCTACCCTCTTTTCTGTCCTCTTTCTTCTGTCCTCTTTCTTCTACCCTCTTTTCTGTCCTCTTTCTTCTGTCCTCTTTCTTCTGTCCTCTTTTCTGTCCTCTTTCTTCTACCCTCTTTTCTGTCCTCTTTCTTCTACCCTCTTTTCTGTCCTCTTTCTTCTGTCCTCTTTTCTGCCCTCTCTAACGGTAAGACAAAGATCTAATTTAGCGAAATAATAACTTATAACCTGACTTTCATTTTCCATAACTTTTACCAGATATTTTTCGATTAGAATCTCCCTGTTAAATTTACAGCCAAATTTATCCGTAATTTTTGATTGGAGAATTGGATTTATTTGATTAATGAATTTTGGAAATCGTAAATCAAATTAACGATAACTTAATCCATTATGATTTATAATATTTTTAATACCGGTATATTACTTGAGATGGGGATTGAAAAATGTAATTGATTAGATTTTACATCAATCATTTATTTGACTTGAATTGTTATCTTTTATGTGGAAAAATGATTTCTATTTATTAAGAATAATACTAAAAAAAATTTATTATTACTATTGTATATTTATCTCTAGTTATTGACATTTTTTAAAGATCACACTTCAAACGTTACCCCTTCAAACGTTACCCCTTCAAACGTTACCACTTCAAACGTTACCCCTTCTAACGTTACCCCTTCAAACGTTACCCCTTCAAACGTTATCCCCTCAAACGTTACCCCTTCAAACGTTACCCCTTCAAACGTTACCCCTTCAAACGTTACCCCTTCAAACGTTACCACTTCAAACGTTACCCCTTCAAACGTTACCACTTCAAACGTTACCCCTTCAAACGTTACCACTTCAAACGTTACCCCTTCTAACGTTACCCCTTCAAACGTTACCCCTTCTAACGTTACCCCTTCAAACGTTACCCCTTCAAACGTTACCCCTTCAAACGTTACCACTTCAAACGTTACCCCTTCAAACGTTACCACTTCAAACGTTACCCCTTCAAACGTTGCCCCTTCAAACGATACCTCTTCAAACGTTATTCCTTCAAACGTTACCCCTTCAAATGATACCTCTTCAAACGTTACCCCTTCTAACGTTACCTCTTCAAACCTTACCCCTTCAAACGTTACCACTTCAAACGTTACCCCTTCAAACGTTACCCCTTCAAACGTTACCACTTCAAACGTTACTCCTTCAAACGTTACCCCTTCAAACTTTATCCCTTCAAACGTTACCCCTTCAAACGTTACCCCTTCAAACGTTACCCCTTCTAACGTTACCCCTTCTAACGTTACCCCTTCAAACGTTACCCCTTCAAACGTTACCCCTTCAAACGTTACCCCTTCAAACTTTATCCCTTCAAACGTTACCCCTTCAAACGTTACCCCTTCAAACGTTACCCCTTCTAACGTTACCCCTTCAAACGTTACCCCTTCAAACTTTATCCCTTCAAACGTTACCCCTTCAAACGTTACCCCTTCAAACGTTACCCCTTCAAACGTTACCCCTTCTAACGTTACCCCTTCAAACGTTACCCCTTCAAACGTTACCCCTTCAAACGTTACTCCTTCAAACGTTAACTCTTCAAACGTTGCCCCTTCAAACGTTACCCCTTCAAACGTTTCCACTTCAGACGTTACCACTTCAAACATTACCCCTTCAAACGTTACCCCTTCTAACGTTACCTCATCTCTCCTTCAAACGTTTGCAGCTCTCAGTTGTAGAGTTGACACGATAGCTTTAGGTTGTATGTGTGTCTATCAGATGCTACTCCGTCTGAACCTCTGTGAAAGTAATTAATGTTGGAATATAATATTGTGTTTGACTTGAAATGAAGTGATTAGTAAATTATTTGGTGGGCAATAACTACTACTGTATTATATATCATGTTTTATTATTTCATTCATGAAAACCGAAAGTGTATGTAGTATAGAAATGAATGAAACAGATAATATCAGACAGCCAAATTTGAAATATTTGAAGGAAATGAAATCGAAAACTTAGATGAAAATCTTCAACTCTAAGACCAATTGAACTAACTTTACCTATGCAAATGTTTCCAATATATTGGAGAGATTTGCCACACTTTGAATCATGGTTGAATTTTATTTGCACAGTTGTCCTGTAGATTATACTACATAGATATTTTTACTGAAGCAAGTATTATACCTTTCTTTTAAATATATTTCTATTTTCAGTGTGAACTTGTTAATTCTGTTTCTCACAATGCTGGTGTACGACAATAGATGGCACTGGTATCACTCTCTTACTAGTGCTAGTGTACGACGATATATGGCTCTGGCTATCACTCTCTTACTAGTGCAAGTGCTGGTGTACGACAATAGATGGTGCTGGTATCACTCTCTTACTAGTGCTAGTGTACGACGATATATGGCTCTGGCTATCACTCTCTTACTAGTGCAAGTGCTGGTGTACGACAATAGATGGTGCTGGTATCACTCTCTTACTAGTGCTAGTGTACGACGATATATGGCTCTGGCTATCACTCTCTTACTAGTGCAAGTGCTGGTGTACGACAATAGATGGCACTAGCTATCACTCTCTTACTAGTGCTAGTGCTGGTGTACGACAATAGATGGCGCTAGCTATCACTATCTTACTAGTGCTAGTGCTGGTGTACGACAATAGATGGCGCTAGCTATCACTCTCTTACTAGTGCTAATGCTGGTATACGACAATAGATGGCGCTAGCTATCACTCTCTTACTAGTGCTAGTGCTGATGTACGACAATAGATGGCGCTAGCTATCACTCTCTTACTAGTGCTAATGCTGGTATACGACAATAGATGGCGCTAGCTATCACTCTCTTACTAGTGCTAGTGCTGATGTACGACAATAGATGGCGCTAGCTACAGTCCTGTCTCGGCAGCGGAAGGATGAATGGGTTCTATAATATAATTTATTATTGCGATGACAGTTTCGGAGAAGTAAGTGATGCTGAATTTAATAAAGGACGGGCAGATGATGGCTGAAAATACGTGAAGGCGGTTGATAGCATCTCAAAAGGCGTGGGAAATGAATCTGGATGTCGCGTATGATACGTGAGTCTAATAATGGATTGAATGAGTATCTATAATAAAACAAGTGCTATAATATGATTACCTGTTATTAGGTTCATTTATATTGGCTGAATTTGAATAAAAATTATATCTCGGTTACCGATATGCTGCAATTTGAAATACAATCCATCACCTTAAACTGAACTTCAACAATTCTATCAGGGCAATATTCTGAAACTACACCCTATACAATTAGATTAGCCGTGACAGTTTTCCGGGGAAAAGGTAGAAGACACGTACATCGTATTTCCCTTATTGAATGAGTGTCAATTCATCACACTGCTGCCGGTGAACAGTTTCTTCGTCACGAAATAGTGCATTTAGAGCAGGGTTCCCCAAAGTTGTCTAATGTGAACCTATAAACCATAGGAAGGTTCACAACTAAGCCCCTCTTGGTTCGTGGCTTTTCCGACTATTTTCACTATTTATATTGTTTCCTTCTGGGAAATATTAATATCATATTATGTAGTATAACCAATGCACTAAACCGTATAGGTATACATATGAATATGTATAGATTTCCTGAAGTATAGACACTAATGATTCTTTATTTAAACGAAAGGTAGTCCGTGAATCTTCAGTAATTTTCAATTTAAGTTCGCGAGAAATGAAAGTCCGGGATTCACTGGTTTATGTGAAAGAATTTACCAGAATCAATACTCAGACGTAAATTCTAATATTTCACAATTTCCCAATCGGCTAATTTACGCGTGTGTTATCTTGAGCTCTGATGCGAAGAGGTTTGTTTACGACTTTATTTTGGCGGGCACTCGTGCCTATTTTGCGGACGATGAGGCTGACAGTAATGATCAGAGGCGAGTTCTGAAATCCGATTTGGAGCGCCTCATTTACTTCCAGTCGCTGGATCTTCCCTTCGTTATTCTGCCTTTTGGACCCAAAATGAGGATTTAGGTTGAGATTTTAAAGAAAAGAATGCCATGTGAAGTTGAACTATTGGGCGTACAGTTATTTATTGGTATGAGGGAAATCTTTTTAATAAATTAAATTTTAATCTATTATATCCTATTCTGGAAGATATTCTTTATAGATATCAAAATTTGTTTCGTTTCTTAGAATCTCTAATTTCAATTCAACTCCCGTATTTCAATTTCAGAAAAGTGTTAACTGTTAAAGTGAATTTAAAATAAAGATACTGTTGATTTTTCGAACAGTCTTCAACTACAGAAGACAAAATTCTTGAAGTAACAGAAATGACGATAAAATGTGAAGTTATTATCCGATGTGGAAAATATTACGATTGTTTTCCCAGTAGGTAGTTGGTGAATAAGAGTAACGTAAGGATGAGGCAAGGAGGTACATATAATTTTGCACCACGGTGAGTATACTTATTGTATTTAACTGAAACAATGATACAAATATCAATAACTAGAAGAGAGTATTTCAAGAAGATTAGGACAAAGTGCCGCTCAGTTGAGACGAACAAAAATAGACTTGTAGCTATTAAACTCAATTGAGGATATGCCACATTTATTTTATATTTTAAAATTTGTATTTTTTTTTTTTTCAAAATACATTTTTCGTCAGTTAAAATGAAAAAAAAAGTATTGTTGAAAAAGAATAAATATGTTATGTTACTTTAATATAAAGTGGCATATCCTAAATTAAGTTTAACAGATACAAGGTTATTCCTGTATGTCTCAATTAAGTGACATTTGTCCCAATCTTCCCGACATTTTCTATTCAAGTTTTGATAATTTTGTTGGTGCTCTTTTTCAATCTTAATTTTCAAATATTGCTATAAAATTGTTAATTCTTCATTGGGTTCAATTGTCTGGGGACAGATTGGGCCATTGACTACCACCATTATTTTCAGCAAGCTATTTTCTTTCAGATGCTTTGCAACAGCCAAGTCAGTCCTCAGACTTGTTTTCAATCGAAAATTAAAGACGATACATTAAGACATTGATGACACACGTCAAGAAAAATGGATCAAAACACCACTTAATTAATTATTTTGTACAAGAATAGAGTAGTAGATGTTTGACTTAATATAAGATGCAAATACATAGTATTTAATTAAAATATGTTTATTCTGTTATGTACGAATACTTTTTCCATCAATAAAAATATTGCATTCATTTCTGTTAGAATAAAATTACACAAGTTTATTATTTTAATCCAATGGTATATATATTTTTATATTAAAATGTTCCAGTATTTGTTTTAGCTGAGTCTTTTAAAAACACAAAAATTCTATTATTGATGTGTACGAATATTAGCTGCACTGTATATCTATGAATTCTGAAAAAAAAAAAAAAATTATTTATAATTTCATATCATATATGAGCTTCGGAATTGTAAAATTTAAGTACAATACAATGAAGTTCTGCTATTCCCATTGCATACTTTGTAATTGCATCTATGTTTAGAACCCTCCTGACCACTATTTATTATCCCACGTGGGATGAAGGGATTCCGTGGAAACGGAGAATTTCCGACATCCTTCAGCCCACGTATATAATGCAGTATTACCCTGTCATATGTCATATACCAACGCATGGATTTAAGGATATTATGTATTCACTTATATTTCATAATTATTCAATATACTTCACACCACAAATTATTAGCGGTCTCATCTGGTTAGATTTCTCACTCCTTTCTTTGATTTTTTCTATCTGGGAAAATCTCGTGAAATTGTTCCCTCTGAGCGATTTTCTCGTCCGATTAGTCAGTATTTGTTTCAATTAATTAGAAGAGAAGAGGCGTGTCGGTGCCTTTCATAAATTGAACCTCTTCAACTAATTAGTCAGCAAATATATTGGCATTTAAAGATAATTTCAGTAGAATTACATCGCAAAAACTTTACTTGGATACGTTGATAGATATTGTATGTTTTCATTATTTTCTATTTTTTCAAGCTGCAGCTTTCAATGATGCGCACTTCCCCGTAAAATTGCTTCACGTTTATATTAAACCTTTTATATGACAACAAATAATATAAAACACGACGCCATGCAATGAAAGTAAACACAGAATCTTTTAGATCTTGTGTCGCTAAATTTCTCATATCTCCTTCAACCATGACAGTCTGAAATTAGTGGATCATCCAGATATTCATTTTTCGGTTATTAAAACAAATATCTAATCATTCCTTATGCCATTTCTCAAGCATTACCATTTTCTTCTTTTATCATCATTGTGAAACTCAGATTAGTAACATAATTTTTAAAATAAATTAAACTTAACACGGTAAAAGGTGGACATGACTATAGTATATCTTTTGGTGTCACAGTTACACCAAACGTTTTCGCATAATATCTCTAGCATTGTCACTTATCATTTGAATGCGTTTCCGCATTATATCGCTTACGTTGGCGCATAATATAGTTTGTATTATCGGTTAATATTGCTGGCGTTGTCACCGAAAATCGCCTGCGTTGTCGCATGATATCGCTTTTATTGTCTAGAACAATACCACATGCGTTGAAGCTTTATATCGATAGCGTTGTCGCCTGGTATCGCTTGCGTCGTCGCCCAATATCGCTTGCATTGTCACTTGATATTGCTTGCTCTGTCTCCAAATATCACTTGCGTTGTCGCTTTACATTGCTTGCGTTTATGCATGATATCGCTTTGGATCGCCTGAACGTAAGTAAATATTGCTGGTGTTTACAGTTCATTCTCAGTCTTGCCAATCATCATAAATCACAGGGGATACAAACATAATTTGGCTCAAGATGTTCAGACAGAGAGAGAGAGAGAGACAGATCAGAGAAATCTTGGGGAAGTGGCGCGTGGAGGGGGGGGATTCAACGAGGGGGTTTGTGACCGAAATAGGTATGGGGTGCGAAAGATGGGAGGAATATAGGTATACGGGAAGTAAAATTGTCACAGGTGAAAGAAACCGAACGAGAATCTGTACGGAAAGCGGAAGGAAAGACACGTAACTACATCAAAATAATTCAGGAAAACTTCTTTTTTTTAGAAATTTAGTTAAAGAAAGGACTCCAAAGTGAAACAAGGAATTTGTTTGAAAACATTTTCAATTGCAACAGTAAATACATTTCTTGGAACTAGGAAGACTGATTCGTAAATAAAAGATTCGAATTGGAGGTCATTCGTTCATGTAATTCTGAAGACAAACCAAATCAACTCGAGATGATTGAATTTTGAAATGATGTCCTCTTGAGAAGTAATTCGAAGATTGGCAGAAAGGTTTCGGTACCTGAGGAAATGGTGTCAGATTGTTATTGATAGGTAATGGATTGATTTTAATGAGAGTGAATTAATTAATATGTCCGATGATGTAAAGTGGTTTCTTCTTAAAACATCATAGATTCTAGCAAACCAGATCCAACAATTCATAGATACAATAGTATAATGAATCAACTAAACTGAGATAAAAGCGAATATTAATCTAGATCAGTTTTATAGAATTAGTATTTAAAAAAATAAAATGAAAATAGTTTTTTTAATTTCTTGAAACGAAAATTTTGCTTCGCTGTTTGAATTTCCTCATTGATTCGCATTTACTATTCAAATAATAGAAATCATATGACATTTTTCATAATCTGATTAGAGAAACATTGCAGCACTCGTAGAGCGCATACCTTGGCCACCGCATATAAATAGCTTTTACCAACAAATATTTTTTTAGTCATGAAGGACCTTGACCTTGACCTTTGACCCGATCACTCCTTAAATCTAACCAAATGGTTCCTGGATGATGAACAATCGTCCCACCAAATTTCATACAATTTAGTTGAATACTTTATGCGAATAGCAAGATAACAAATAAATCCCACAAAAACATAATCTTCCGCAGTTTTGCGAAAGTATAAAGTGAATAAATAATTATAGAATGTACCGTATATCAGACTATTAATAAAGCAATACCGTTTCGCAATATCCACGGAATATAAAGAAGAGATTGTATTTACCAAACAATTGAGACGCAATGCCATGAATTTCAATTTTCTTGAAGAACAAATCTTGCGACTGTTTTCATTGCAGAATTCCGGTGCCTTTTTTCTCTTCAATTTGGTGAATTTATTTATTTTTAGATGAGCATTTTGTTGAAATTCATAGAGCTGGAAAAAAGAGTGAATGGAATATATTTAAAATACATATATACAATTATCAGTATAACACAGTAACCGATATGTCACAGTAACCGATTTGACACAGTAACCGATATGTCACAGTAACCGATATGACACAGTAACCGATATGTCACAGTAACCGATTTGACACAGTAACCGATATGTCACAGTAACCGATATGTCACAGTAACCGATATGACACAGTAACCGATATGTCACAGTAACCGATTTGACACAGTAACCGATTTGACACAGTAACCGATATGTCACAGTAACCGATTTGACACAGTAACCGATATGTCACAGTAACCGATTTGACACAGTAACCGATATGACACAGTAACCGATATGTCACAGTAACCGATATGTCACAGTAACCGATTTGACACAGTAACCGATATGTCACAGTAACCGATTTGACACAGTAACCGATATGACACAGTAACCGATATGTCACAGTAACCGATATGTCACAGTAACCGATATGACACAAAAACAGATATGACACAGTTATCGATATGACACAGTAACCGATATGTCACAGTAACCGATATGTCACAGTAACCGATGTGTCACAGTAACCGATATGTCACAGTAACCGATATGACACAGTAACCGATATGTCACAGTAACCGATTTGACACAGTAACCGATATGACACAGTAACCGATATGTCACAGTAACCGATATGTCACAGTAACCGATATGACACAGTAACCGATATGTCACAGTAACCGATTTGACACAGTAACAGATATGACATAGTAACCGATGCGACACAGTTTTCGATATGACACAGTAACCGATATGACACAAAAACAGATATGACACAGTGACAGATATGACACAGTAACCGATATGACACAGTGACAGATATGACACAGTAACAGATATGACACAGTGACAGATATGACACAGTAACCGATATGACACAGAAACAGATATGACACAGTAACAGATATGACACAGTATCCGATATGACACAGTAACAGATATGACACAGTAACAGATATGACACAGTAACAGATATGACACAGTAACAGATATGACACAGTATCCGATATGACACAGTAACCGATATGACACAGTAACCGATATGACACAGTAACAGATATGACACAGTAACCGATATGACACAGTAACAGATATGACACAGTATCCGATATGACACAGTAACCGATATGACACAGTAACCGATATGACACAGTAACAGATATGACACAGTAACCGATATGACACAGTAACCGATATGACACAAAAACAGATATGACACAGTAACAGATATGACACAGTAACAGATATGACACAGTAACAGATATGACACAGTATCCGATATGACACAGTAACCGATATGACACAGTAACCGATATGACACAGTAACAGATATGACACAGTAACCGATATGACACAGTAACAGATATGACACAGTATCCGATATGACACAGTAACCGATATGACACAGTAACCGATATGACACAGTAACAGATATGACACAGTAACCGATATGACACAGTAACCGATATGACACAGTAACAGATATGACACAGTAACCGTTATGACACAGTTATCGATATGACACAGTAACAGATATGACACAGTAACAGATATGACACAGTAACCGTTATGACACAGTTATCGATATGACACAGTAACCGTTATGACACAGTTATCGATATGACACAATAACCGATATGACACAGTAACAGATATGACACAGTTATCGATATGACACAATAACCGATATGACACAGTAACAGATATGACACAGTAACAGATATGACACAGTAACCGATATGACACAATAACCGATATGACACAGTTATCGATATGACACAGTGGCCGATAGCACGTCACAAAAAATATATATTCAGTTTTCGATAAGTGGCTATATAGGAAGTATCGCTGGTGTAGAACCATTCAATACTCTTTAATTCATTCCGTCAATAATATTTCAGGATCTATGACTTCAAAAGCCTATTGTCACAACTCTATCGATAATTTCGTAGGCTAATCATGTACATTTATAGGTACAATACAGAGTGTAAGTTCTGTCCCCATATTTTACACAAGTTGCTAGAATTATTAGTTGAATAATAAACAATATTAATAAATGAGAAAAAACTTTAAACTATAGTGCGGACATTTATCTGTCATACACAATATCATAACTTAACTTGTTTTATTATTTTATAACATGGGTTTTATTTGTTATGACTTTTATATAAGCAGTCATCGAGTAGGTACAAACGAAAACGAGACTGTTATTAATATCTTTTGCATTAGGATTAATTAAAAGCAACTTGGTAATTAACTTCTTAACTAAGGTTGCTCCTAAGAAGGTGATACAGTGTCCATACCTACTTCTACTCAAGGTATATTAACTTACAAGGTATGCTACGCCTTGATACGAGTTTTAGACTCTTCTGCGCATAAACAAATACGCACATACGAACACACAGTCTTGTGCCCCTGCAATAATAGATACAGCGACTTAATTAGTTATTTGTATATAAGAATTTTTGCCGTGGTTGTTTGTGCTGTGTGCGGATGCAATGAAAAAAGTGTAATTGTTCTGATTAAATTATTTAGGTTTTCTAAAAATGTAGGAATTAGGAAGAAATAGACAGGATAAGAAGAGACAGGATCGACAGCTCTTACATAAACGTACTTTGAAGAAAAACAATACGTTTTTCCCTATTAAATCTTACTAAAAAATATATGAAAAGTTTTCACAATGCTGAATACAGCCAGTTTAGTCCAAAAAAACAAGTTGAAAGGCATTTTATTCGAAAAAGAATGAATAACAGACCTTGTTTCTATGTAAAAAATAATTATCATGGGGCACACGGCCGCACACCAGCCAGCGTCTTTCACAACAAAACTGTAATCATCTTGATATGAACCTGCGCAATACTCTACCTTGTAGTTAATATACCTTTCTTCTACTAGCGACTTTGACGTAAAAATGACACCAATGGTACACAGAAGGTGATACAGTGTCCATACCTACTTCTATGCGACTTTGACGTCAAAATGACACCAATGGTACACAGAAGGTGATACAGTGTCCATACCTACTTCTACTAGTGACTTTGACGTCAAAATGACACCAATGGTACACAGAAGGTGATACAGTGTCCATACCTACTTCTACTAGCGACACTGACGTCAAAATGACACCAATGGTACACAGAAGGTGATACAGTTACCTACTTCTACTAGCGACCGTGACGTCAAAATGACACCAATGGTACACAGAAGGTGATACAGTGTCCATACCTACTTCTACTAGCGACTTTGACGTCAAAATGACACCAATGGTACACAGAAGGTGATACATTGTCCATACCTACTTCTACTAGCGACTTTGACGTCAAATGACACCAATGGTACACAGAAGGTGATGCAGTGTCCATACCTACTTCTACTAGCGACTTTGACTTCAAAATGACACCAATGGTACACAGAAGGAGATACAGTGTCCATACCTACTTCTACTTGCGACTTTGACGTCAAAATGACCCCAATGGTACACAGAAGGTGATACAGTGTCCATACCTACTTCTACTAGCGACTGTGACGTCAAAATGACACCAATGGTATACAGAAGGTGATGCAGTGTCTATACCTACTTCTACTAGCGACTGTGACGTCAAAATGACACCAATAGTAACCAGAAGGTGATACAGTGTCCATACCTACTTCTACTAGCGACTTTGACGTCAAAATGACCCCAATGGTACACAGAAGGTGATACAGTGTCCATACCTACTTCTACTAGCGACTGTGACGTCAAAATGACACCAATGGTATACAGAAGGTGATGCAGTGTCTATACCTACTTCTACTAGCGAATCTGACGTCAAAATGACACCAATGGTACACAGAAGGTGATACAGTGTCCATACCTACTTTTAATAGCGACTCTACCGTCAGAATGACACCAATGGTACACAGAAGGTGATACAGTGTCCATACCTACTTCTACTAGCGACTGTGACGTCAAAATGACACCAATGGTATACAGAAGGTGATGCAGTGTCTATACCTACTTCTACTAGCGACTGTGACGTCAAAATGACACCAATGGTAACCAGAAGGTGATACAGTGTTCATACCTACTTCTACTAGCGACTTTGACGTCAAAATGACCCCAATGGTACACAGAAGGTGATACAGTGTCCATACCTACTTCTACTAGCGACTGTGACGTCAAAATGACACCAATGGTATACAGAAGGTGATGCAGTGTCTATACCTACTTCTACTAGCGACTCTGACGTCAAAATGACACCAATGGTACACAGAAGGTGATACAGTGTCCATACTTACTTTTAATAGCGACTCTACCGTCAGAATGACACCAATGGTACACAGAAGGTGATACAGTGTTCATACCTACTTCTACTAGCGACTCTGACGTCAAAATGACACCAATGGTACACAGAAGGTGATAGTGTCCATACCTACTTCTACTAGAGACTGTAACGTCAAAATGACACCAATGGTACACAGAAAGTGATACAGTGTCCATACCTACTTCTACTAGCGACTCTGACGTCAAAATGACACCAATGGTACACAGAAGGTGATAGAGTGTCCACACCTACTTCTACTAGAGACTGTGACGTCAAAATGACACCAATGATACACAGAAGGTTATACCATGACGTCAAATGAAAATTCATAATATTGAATTAAAGTTGCTGTTATAATATTTCGGTTAAAAAGTAGTGATTTATTCCTTGTTAGCGATATGCCAAAGCCTACTTCACTTGATACCTATTTAGAGTTCAGATCAACATGTAGAAAAAGTTCATCAGTCGTAGCTTGTTTAAGAAAATCAGGAAACTAGAGAAGGTGTTTTCTGTAATATATAATTAATGGAATCTTTTCAAATCGGTTTTCTATGATACGTGCGATTCGTTGACTCCTCCCCTTTACTCCTGACGATATATAATTATATACAGCATAGTAATCAATCAGCTCCGTCACCTGATGATAATCTGGTTGTTTTTTCCCCTCTGTGAAAGAGGGGAACTTATAATAATCACCTTAATTAGTTAAGACAACCAATGTTATTATTCTGACAGAGGGGAGAGTTTAGGTAATGGATTAGAGATTTGGATAGTTCGTTTAAAAGATAATATCATTCTATTAAAAATAGGAATTATAAAAAATGTTAAATATATAACTTTAATATACTATACATAAAAAAAATAAAAAAATAAAATAATATACAATATAAAATGAAAACATAATAATTAAAAAAAATTAAAATAAAAAAATTAAAACTATGTATAATAATAAGCCAGAAAAAAAATGGTAAAACATTTAATTTTACAATCAATAATGCTCAATATTAACAATCCTGACCAAGCTATAGAGCTGCGAATAGATTTAACATTATTTGAGTTTTCCAACTAATCAGCATTGTAATTACCCCAGAAAAGAAAATAATTACCCTGTTAATTTTATCTGCAATTATGATCCCGTTCTTTTAGGGTAACTATTCGCAAGTTATTGGGGTGATAATAGGGATTTAGGGGAATTTTAGTCAGTTTTTAGGGTAATTAAGTTTAGCATGGAAGTGAAAATTTGCCCCAGATGTCTCTACGGTCTTTTGAATCACAGGGAGATTATGTGACGATTAATAGTGAATGAGAGGCTGATTAAATTGATTAAGGAAGAGTAATGACTATAGTGATTAAAGAATAGAATGGAAATAAAGGTAAATGTAGTGAAGGAAGTAATAATTGTTTAGTGAATTATTAATATTTGAAAATGATTTTATAAATTTACTAAATTTTGAATAATGAAAGATGTGTGATTATTCAGATTAGAATTAAATCATGAATTATTCATAAAAATGTTCTGTTCTATCTATTAAAATATTAAATCCCAGGAATATTGTTATGTCGTAAAAATATTGGGGCAATGTTGTGACAGTATTGGGGCAATGTTGTAACAATATTGGGGCAATGTCGTAACAATATTGGGGCAATGTCGTAACAATATTGGGGCAATGTTGTAACAATATTGGGGCAATGTTGTAACAATATTGGGGCAATGTTGTAACAATATTGGGGCAATGTTGTAATAATATTGGGGCAATGTTTTTATAATATTGGGGCAATGTTGTAACAATATTTGGGCAATGTTGTGACAGTATTGGGGCAATGTCGTAACAATATTGGGGCATTGTCGTAACAATATTGGAGCAATGTCGTAAAAATATTGGTGCAATGTTGTAACAATATTGTGTCAATGTTGTAACAATATTTGGGCAATGTTATAACAATATTGGGGCAATTTTGTAACAATATTGGGGCAATGTAGTAACAATATTTGGGCAATGTTGTAACAATATCGGGGCAATGTTGTACCAATATCGTGACAACCTTTTAACAATATTGGGTCAATGCTGCCTGGAATTGTTAACCTCTCAATAAAAATGTTAATTTTACTTTGTATATTTGTATAACTTTTCTGAAATATCCTATTTTTACATTTTGTGTTAGGTCACCTCTTCATTTTCCTCTTCGATTTTGTGCAAGGTAGGCTCGTATGCTTCATTTTCTATCCCCTCTTCATTTTCCTCTTAGATTTTTTTTTAGGTAGGCTCGTAGGCTTCCTTTTCTATCACCTCTTCATTTTCCTCTTCCATCCGTGAGTGCAGCAACTGGTGCTTGTGTCCCTTTTCGTCATATTCCTTGGTAATTGTGACTGCATTCACGGAGTAGCTTCTATGCATCCATGAGCATTGTCACTGACTGGTGGAAGGTGACTTTGTTCATGGAGCCACTTTTCTTTCTGATTAATTCTTCCAGTCTCTTGTACTTAATTTCCTTATGATATCAGCGATATGACATTAAATTATTGGTTCTGAAACAGACGTTGAACCCCTTACTG
Source organism: Caprella mutica (assembly GCA_947561585.1). Lineage (NCBI taxonomy): Eukaryota > Metazoa > Arthropoda > Malacostraca > Amphipoda > Caprellidae > Caprella > Caprella mutica. The sequence continues at coordinate 46,347 of CANNZV010001435.1, read as the reverse complement.
AATTAATTTAAGATATATATATCATAAATGTCCAGTAGAGTAGAACTCCTCTATAATGAACTCCTCTATAGTGAACTCCTCTATAGTGAACTCCTCTATAGTGAACTCCTCTATAGTGAACTCCTCTATAGTGAACTCCTCTATAGTGAACTCCTCTATAGTGAACTCCTCTACAGTGAACTCCTCTATAGTGAACTCCTCTATAGTGAACCCCTTTGTAGTGAACTCCTTTATAGTGAACTCCTCTATAGTGAATTAGTTAGGATGTATGCCTATATAGTGAACTAATTTTTTTCAGTCTGCCATAAAATTGTCACTAGTTTTCTATAACTGATAGCAATTCATCGGAGACTAAAGAAAATATATTCACTATACAAGCTACATCCCACCTCATTCACTATAGAGGAGTTCCACTGCATCAAAGCTGTTAACCCACATGTGCCCCAGCATCTGTTACATCTGCGCAGAGAACTGTTGTAATTTGAGGCAGCCTTTCTGCTCTTTATCTCATTTCGGAGAACTATAAATACAAGAAATTACGATGAAATTGTTCTTAATTTAATATTCTACCAAGTAATTTGTAGTTATTATGATGGAGTATAGAACAATAATAATGTAGGTATAGGTTTTTACATATAGCTAAGAAGAAAATACAAATATATTTATTACAAAAATTGGTTGTTAGAATTTATCTAAATTTTATAAATTTTTCAAATATTTGTTTTATATTATTTATTTTGTTTGAAACATTTTGAATATCATAGATATATATAGGATCTTTTCTTTTTAAAATAAAATAATTAAATATAATGGTATCATAGTTACTGACTTTAAAAATTAAATACTATTTAGCTGGAAAAAATCCGACTATAATCAGTTATATAATGATAACATTTTTCTGTTTCCTGGGCACATTTGAAAATGAAATAATAACAATATAATGGTAATAACAATATAATGGTAATAACAATATAATGGTAATAACAATATAATGGTAATAACAATATAATGGTAATAACAATATAATGGTAATAACAATATAATGGTAATAACAATATAATGGTAATAACAATATAATGGTAATAACAATATAATGGTAATAACAATATAATGGTAATAACAATATAATGGTAATAACAATATAATGATAATAAAAATTTCAATGATGACAATTCCTTGTTATTGTTGGTTATGATACTTGTATCATAACCATTTAATAACTATCTAATAGTTATTAAATGGTTATTAGATAGTTATTAAATGGTTATTAAATAGTTGTTAAATGGTTATTAAATAGTTGTTAAATGATTATTAGATAGTTATTAAATGGTTATTAGATAGTTATTAAATGGTTATTAAATAGTTATTAAATGATTATTAAATAGTTATTAAATGATTATTAGATAGTTATTAAATGGTTATTAAATAGTTATTAAATGATTATTAAATAGTTATTAAATGGTTATTAGATAGTTATTAAATGGGTATTAGATAGTTATTAAATGGGTATTAGATAGTTATTAAATGGTTATTAGATAGTTATTAAATGGTTATTAGATAGTTATTAAATGGTTATTAGATAGTTATTAAATGGTTATTAAATAGTTATTCAATGATTTTTTTAATATATAATTCCTATTGTTCGTCATCAAGGAAAGGTGTTCTCGTAAGCAGAGGTCATTAAATAACAACGCGTATACATGATATAAAATTATATTCACATTATTTTCAAATGCGCCCAGCAAACAGAAAAGATCTAATATATATTTGAATCAATTTTTTTTAGATTGAATAAATTATCCTAAATATTCATCTACATTTAGATACATGATTTTTAGACATTAGAACATTTTTAACAGACAATAAAAAAATATTAGTTGAAAGAATAACTTCTAGGTATTTTTTTAATTCCTATAAATTTTAATAGAATCATCGATTATTTTAGAATTTTCTCTATTTCTGAATATTTTCTAACATCGGCAGTATCACCTTATTCCAGTCTTGGAATTCAAGAATGGGAATGCTAAGAATATGTCTCTGAGAGGAAGAAAAATATCTTCTTCAATTCCCAATTGAAAAACGGGAATATTTGGTCCACTCTATTTCCTCATTCGAACATTAATATCGAAACTGGAATATCATCACATGGCTACTACACTAGTTACAAATATTGATACTATTGAGAACACGTTATTCTTAACGGGCAAGTACACTAGTTACAAATATTGATACTGTTGAGAACACGTTATTCTTAACGGGAAAGTACACTAGTTATAAATATTGATACTATTGAGAACACGTTATTCTTAACGGGAAAGTAAACTAGCTACAAATATTGATACTATTGAGAACACGTTATTCTTAACGGGCAAGTACACTAGTTACAAATATTGATACTATTGAGAACACGTTATTCTTAACGGGCAAGTACACTAGTTACAAATATTGATACTATTGAGAACACGTTTTTCTTAACGGGCAAGTACACTAGTTACAAATATTGATACTATTGATAACACGATATTCTTAACGGGCAAGTACACTAGTCCTTAATATTTCAAGCTACAGTCTGTCTTTTTTGTTTTAAAAAGTTCCAAGTCAGATTAATTTTTAATTTCTTTACTTTTTGCCAAATTAGTTGAGTTCTACAACAGAGAACCTATATTGTCATTTTTCTTAACTTTTTTGTGTCGAGACGTCGTGGAAGTTTTTGGCGACAGATTAGATTTATTTTCTTATTTAGGGAGAGTGAAGGAAAGTTGTTCCTACTTTTGGACTTAATGTATATGTATTATCTTCCCCTATATAATAATCAGCAGTGTTTTATGTATGTATTTTCTTTTTATATAATTTATAATATACACCGTACAGTAATGTAACTATAGGAACGTTCGGGAATATATAAAAATGATATTTCAATTTTTTAATTTAAACTCATTTCTTTATGTATAATTATTTCATTAACAATTATTTCAACATTATGCCTGTTATGGACACCAAATGAAATTATTACATGTTATAAATATCAACTATTATGTATATTTTCTTATCGAAAATTCGGACACGTTTCTATCTATTTTTTGTTCCAATTAAGTCTACAATCGCGTTCACGTAATCTTATTATTGAGTCTTCTGAATTTCTATCGGAGGTTTGCGAATTCGTTGCCGAATATTTTTCGATTGAAGTTCATTGATCGACAAACCGAATTTGGATGCCAAATTGAAGTGAAAATTTCGAACAAGTGATAGAAGCGGATAAAAGTATTCTTTTTATAGTTTTTTGATTAGTTTTTTTTATACTTGTAGTTACCAAATCTTCAGCCTGGACTGTTATTTGAAGTTAATTATTTTGTGACTTGGAAATAAAGAAGTGCTACATGACCTTTCCTTTCTGTTCATAAAATCACAAGCTGTGGTCTACATAAGTTGTTTGACAATAATATTTATTGCTTTGTAGAGTAAGTTTTTCCAAATATGTTACATTGAACAAATTTGGTGAGGGTAATTAACTCACTGCTCTACGTTCTCTCTAGGAGTCTAGAACGAATGTTTTTTTTGTGCTCAACTTTATAGAAATAATGAGGTTAGGAGGTTTCGTATTCCTTAGTATTTTAATGTGTAAAACTTCTTTGACATTTATTGATGAAGAGAATAGGAACTGATGGGAAAGGTAACTAGGTATATTAGGGTTCATTTCGGGTTTTAAGTTAAATTTGAAGACATCTCACTAGTGGTTGAGGACTAATAGGATATGAAGAAATGAGTTTGGATTTCAGTGAAGTTTTAGATGAATCTTGTGAGTATATAACGAGAGAATTAGAGAGATGACGGTTGTCTATCTCTCTGTAGCTGTCTAAACACTTATCTAGATCATCAGGAATATTTGGGTAAGATGAGTCGCAGCCACACTTTTCCTGCTCATCAAAAAGCGTCTTAACAAACTTCAAGACTCTCTATACTTGCAAAGTACAGACAGAACTTCCCAACAAACTTCTTACAAAGGACTTAATGAAGAAGTAATGAGAGGAACAAGCGTAAGTTTCCTACTGAAATATGAGGCAATCACAGTTAATTTGGGCTAATTTGAGTTTCTTGGCAATTCATCGTAAGCGACGCTAAATGATAGCTCTTGCACCTCGTCTAAATTTTAAAATTCCTTTAACCTAAATAGAAAAGTATTCAGTCTCTGTATGAAGATATAAATAGTATTCCACAGAGATGAACTCTTAGAGTGAAGAACAATAATACAATATCTATTTTCAGTTAATACAAATAAAATCCCACTATTTATTCCTAGGAGAAAATTATGGTTCGATCTTAGAAGAAAATTACCCCCTCCTCCTCCTCTAATCTTCTGTGCCCCACCATAATCTTGCATGCCCCCCCCCCCCTAATCTTCCCCCCAAGGCCTTTTCCCAGTAAAACACACTCCTCGTCAACAGCGTCCCATAAAGCTCATGGAGTGGAAGACTTTCCGTCTGCTCCATTTGTTCTTTATTGAACACAAATTCTGTATTTTCCACCTCAAAGAATAAAAAGGAAACAAAGAGCAGTCCTTCGTTATTAAAAAATAGGACAAATTAACTTTTATTAAGACCGACTAGAAACAAAGATTAGAAAGAAGAATAGTATATAATTGCTTGATATAGTTTAATAAACTCATTTCTAGATTTTCATTATATATTTATTCTGATTTTCATTTTCCTCTTCTCTTCCTTTTCCTTTTCTCTTCCTTCTCCTCTTCTCTTCCTTTTCCTCTTTTCTTCCTTTTCCTCTTTTCTTCCTTTTCCTCTTTTCTTCCTTTTCCTCTTCTCTTCCTTTCCCTCTTCTCTTCCTTTTCCTCTTCTCTTCCTTTTCCTCTTCTCTTCCTTTTCCTCTTTTCTTTCTTTTCCTCTTCTCTTCCTTTTCCTCTTCTCTTCATTTTCCTCTTCTCTTCCTGTACCTCTTCTCTTCCTTTTCCTCTTATTTTCCTTTTCCTCTTCTCTTCCTGTACCTCTTCTCTTCCTTTTCCTCTTATTTTCCTTTTCCTCTTCTATTCCTTTTCCTCTTCTATTCCTTTTCCTCTTCTTTTCCTTTTCCTCTTCTTTTCCTTTTCCTCTTCTCTTCCTTTTCCTCTTCTCTTCCTTTTCCTCTTCTATTCCTTTTCCTCTTCTTTTCCTTTTCCTCTTCTCTTCCTTTTCCTCTTCAATTCCTTTTCCTCTTCCCTTCCTTTTCCTCTTCTATTCCTTTTCCTCTTCTTTTCCTTTTCCTCTTCTATTCCTTTTCCTCTTCTATTCCTTTTCCTCTTCTTTTCCTTTTCCTCTTCTCTTCCTTATCCTCTTCTCTTCCTTTTCCTCTTCTCTTCCTTTCCCTCTTCTCTTCTTTTTCTTTTTCTCTTCCTTTTCCTCTTTTCTTCATTTTCCTCTTCTCTTCCTTTTCTTCTTCTCTTCATTTTCTTCTTCTCTTCATTTTCTTCTTTTCTTCCTTTTCCTCTTCTCTTCCTTTTCCTCTTCTCTTCCTTTTCCTCTTCTCTTCCTTTTCCTCTTCTCTTCCTTGTCCTCTTCTCTTCCTTTTCCTCTTCTCTTCCTTTTCTTCTTCTCTTCCTTTTCCTCTTCTCTTCCTTTTCCTCTTCTCTTCTTTTTCCTCTTCTCTTCCTTTTCCTCTTCTCTTCCTTTTCCTCTTCTCTTCCTTTTCCTCTTCTTTTCCTTTTCCTCTTCTATTCCTTTTCCTCTTCTATTCCTTTTCCTCTTCTTTTCCTTTTCCTTTTCCTCTTCTCTTCCTTTTCCTCTTCTCTTCCTTTCCCTCTTCTCTTCTTTTTCTTTTTCTCTTCCTTTTCCACTTCTCTTCCTTTTCCTCTTCTCTTCCTTTTCCTCTTCTCTTCCTTTTCCTCTTTTCTTTCTTTTCCTCTTCTCTTCCTTTTCCTTTTCTCTTCCTTTTCCTCTTCTCTTCCTGTACCTCTTCTCTTCCTTTTCCTCTTCTTTTCCTTTTCCTCTTCTATTCCTTTTCCTCTTCTATTCCTTTTCCTCTTCTTTTCCTTTTCCTCTTCTTTTCCTTTTCCTCTTCTCTTCCTTTTCCTCTTCTCTTCCTTTTCCTCTTCTATTCCTTTTCCTCTTCTTTTCCTTTTCCTCTTCTCTTCCTTTTCCTCTTCAATTCCTTTTCCTCTTCCCTTCCTTTTCCTCTTCTATTCCTTTTCCTCTTCTTTTCCTTTTCCTCTTCTATTCCTTTTCCTCTTCTCTTCCTTTCCCTCTTCTCTTCTTTTTCTTTTTCTCTTCCTTTTCCTCTTTTCTTCCTTTTCCTCTTCTCTTCCTTTTCTTCTTCTCTTCATTTTCTTCTTCTCTTCATTTTCTTCTTTTCTTCCTTTTCCTCTTCTCTTCCTTTTCCTCTTCTCTTCCTTTTCCTCTTCTCTTCCTTTTCCTCTTCTCTTCCTTTTCCTCTTCTCTTCCTTGTCCTCTTCTCTTCCTTTTCCTCTTCTCTTCCTTTTCCTCTTCTCTTCCTTTTCTTCTTCTCTTCCTTTTCTTCTTCTCTTCCTTTTCCTCTTCTCTTCCTTTTCCTCTTCTCTTCCTTTTCCTCTTCTCTTCATTTTCCTCTTCTCTTCCTATTCCTCTTCTCTTCCTTGTCCTCTTCTTTTCCTTTTCCTCTTCTATTCCTTTTCCTCTTCTATTCCTTTTCCTCTTCTTTTCCTTTTCCTTTTCCTCTTCTCTTCCTTTTCCTCTTCTCTTCCTTTTCCTCTTCTCTTCCTTTTCCTCTTCTCTTCCTTTTCCTCTTCTCTTCCTTTTCTTCTTCTCTTCCTTTTCCTCTTCTCTTCCTTTTCCTCTTCTCTTCCTTTTCCTCTTCTCTTCCTTTTCCTCTTCTCTTCCTTTTCCTCTTCTCTTCCTTTTCCTCTTCTCTTCCTTTTCCTCTTCACTTCCTTCTCCTCTTCTCTTCCTTTTCCTCTTCTCTTCCTTTACCTCTTCTCTTTTTTTTATCAGTCAATTAACAATTTCTTTGTTTGTTAATTTAGAGAATTAATTTAATTGTTGAATGGTGGTCTGATCAATGTCCATACATTGCTCAGAGATAAAGTTATGGTGGGCCCATAGAAGATTTAGTGGGGAGAATATCCTAATCTTCTATGACCCCAGCATAACTCTCCCTCCCATTCGTCTGAAATATTCTATTACCTAACGATTTATTTTGTATTTTTCAAACCGTTATTGGAATCATGTTCATTCTCTCACAATTCCTGATATGGAATTTGAAAATGCTAAATGATGTAGTGTGTAATTTTCCTAATGTAGTCCATTGTAATAAGTCATTAAAATCTTTGTTCTTTTCTTGACGATCTGGAGAGGATTTCCTTGTTTTCAGCTACAATAATCACGAGAAACTGTCACCCAAGTTAGTAGCTGCTAATGTTTATAAGTTTTCTCAGTCCAAAAGTTGCTCACAGAACAGCAAGGCGGAGGTTCATCCGATTCGGTCTTCAGACGCTCGAAGGTTACGCATATCATCAGAAGTCCAATTCGAAATTTGTGTCCGCTTTCAAACTTTGACAATTAAATCTAAGACAGTCTGCTCCCTGACGCCAAGTCGAATGGTGTCCGAAACCTCGGAACAACGGCCAAAGATTCGAAAGTCGAGGAGAAAGGAGGGCTCTTGTTATGAAATCTAAAGTCCGAAAGTTTCTCTTAAAGTTTTAAGATCGCAGGTTGATAGGATTTAATTTAGTCGCATTATTGAATTAAACTCTCTTGATTTTCTTTTTGCAAGACAATTTTATTATCAAGAACTTTTATCAAAAGAAACCCTAATCGAATAAAAACACAACAATATTAATTCTTTGTTCTAAAATTTTAATTGGACTAAAAGGACGTCGCGGATATTAAAATGCTTCTTCCATATGAATATGAATGAATGAATTGGGAAGTTAACCCTTTCTTGCATATTGGTCGCTATAGAGACCATTAAATTTTGATATTCCATGTTACAGATAGGGTAAACACTCAATTACCGTTTGCTCACAGATACCGTACAAGGGGCGTAAGTCATTAGTCAATCTGAATGTTGAAAATGTTAACCTGTCATGACGTAACACTCACTTTACGGTAACTGTAACCAGTCGGTAATTGAGTCGTTACCCTGTTTATTATTACCCTTTTTGTATCATTTTCACATAAATATGGTCTAAAGTAATACGTCAACTATAAAACTTTATAAGAAAATTTTATTCACTTTTACTTTGAAAAAATTAGGTATACACATATCTGAAAATCAGAGAAAATTTGTATTCTTTACAGATTCTTGGTGGCGGTGGGAATGGGAATATGTGTCGCATGCAAATGGAATGGCAATGCCTTTGTTTCTTCTAGACCTGATCGTACAGCAACTGTTGCCTAGGAAATTTTAGGGGGGCCATTGAAGATCTAGCAAACCAAACACCCTCTTCTCACTTGCGTTTTTTACCACCGTGAAAAAAGTTCTTCTTAAAATATGCTCATACTTGCGATTTAATCGCTGAAAGAAAAATGACATTAATTTTTTCCATCAGCGATGACAGAAAACGCGAGTGTGAACACATTTTATGAAGGGCTTTTATTTCTTGGTGTTGAAAAATGCAAGTGTGACACGGGCCTAAATTTCTATATATATGTTTAATTTTAACGCTGTTCTAAATAAACACGTAATTTTATAAATTAGTTTTCAAGTTTAGCGCTTCCGTAATATGAAAAGTATGGAACCTCTCTTAATTTTCAAAGACTTTGGGCTATAATTTTCATTCTGGAATGTGGACAGACTTCTTAAAGAAAACTGGATTATTTTCAGGCTTCTTTATAAGTGTCCGAAACACAAAGGTTTGAGAAAACGAATACAGCGACCCAGAAAGAAGTTTATGGTCGAGACAAAGTGGATTAAGTATGAACACTCTCCAAATATATAATATCTAACACATGATAAATTCTTTAATAAATAAATTTGAAGATAGGTACATTGTAACATATTTATCTTGGGTAAAAAAAATCTCAATTTTAAAATTTAACCAACTTCTCCCATTCACGTACCTAATATCATATATAACTTATACGATGAATAAGCGTAAATTCTATTGTCTATCATCCTTATTAATAATAATATCACCTACTTTTCACGTCAAAGTATATTCCTAGCGTTAACCATTGTCACTGAATTGTCACTAGTGTCTAATTTGGAACTGTCTCCCCACAACTCCGGTGCAAATTAAGTTGCTCCTTAAATAGAAAGGACGTCAATCTTAATTAGGAGAGCCACGATACTCGAGTGTTAGTACCGAGACATTGAAGTGAGTTACGAATGTTTGTACCAAGACATTGAAGTGAGTTACGAATGTTAGTACCGAGACATTGAAGTGAGTTACGAATGTTAGTACCGAGACATTGAAGTGAGTTACGAATGTTAGTACCGAGACATTGAAGTGAGTTACGAATGTTAGTACCGAGACATTGAAGTGAGTTACGAATGTTTGTACCAAGACATTGAAGTGAGTTACGAATGTTAGTACCGAGACATTGAAGTGAGTTACGAATGTTAGTACCGAGACATTGAAGTGAGTTACGAATGTTTGTACCAAGACATTGAAGTGAGTTACGAATGTTTGTACCAAGACATTGAAGTGAGTTACGAATGTTAGTACCGAGACATTGAAGTGAGTTACGAATGTTAGTACCGAGACATTGAAGTGAGTTACGAATGTTAGTACCGAGATATTGGAGTGAGTTGCAAATGTTGCCATAATGAGTTACGAATGTTGCCATAGTGAGTTACGAGTGTTGCCATAATGTGAGTTATGACAGTTTGTTACTCTATTTCATACCTAATTGTTGCTTTAAAAATACGGTAAAGGTTCTACATGCCATCCGTGTTTAAAAAGTCCAAGTGGTAGGTAGGTACTTTAGCTGATATAATATATAAAAATCCTCAAGATGTGAGATAGAGTCTGTACTTGGCCTTTATTTCTATCAGGTTCAATTTCTGTCTCATCTTTTGCATTAGCATTTTATTAGAGTCTCAAGAAGCTGACCTTTTGTTAACATTTCGGGCGAGACTTCGATAGAAGAAAGGGGATGTTTCTTATGGAATATTATGACGTCACAATATTGGTTAAAGGACTTCATTCAGGAAAGAATTCTGTATAGGGATGGAAAAGGAATGTTGCTATTTAGATAAATATGTAGTATTAAAGTATGTTGGAATTTAGAAGTAATGTGAAATATTGAATTTATATTTTTATTCACTTTATGTATGTCACCCAATACCTTTTTTAAGTTTTCGCCCAATATCGCTTGCAATTGTCGATTTTACATTGATTTCACTCTCGCTTAATATCGCTCGCGTTGTGACCTAAATCCTCTTGCGTTGTTACCTAATATCGCTTGCGTTGTCCATTGTTTTCGCTTGCGTTGTCACCTAATATCGCTTGCGTTGTCGCTTTATATCACATGCGTTTATGTCTGATATCACTTGCTTGCGCTTTGGATCGCCTGAACGTAAGTAAATATGGCTGGTGTTTACAGTTCATTCTCAGTCTTGCCAATCATCATAAATCACAGGAGATACAAACATAATTTGGCTCAAGATGTTCAGACAGAGAGAGAGAGAGAGAGATCAGAGAAATCTCGGGGTACTAGCGGGGGGGTTATTTTAAGGGATTAGGGGGTAGTTATACGGGTTGGTAATTTTAATATAGGAAATGGTTGGCGATAATTGAGGAGTATAAGGTATTAAAAGTAATACAAAAGGTAACCGTATCTGATGAAATTGTGAATAAAATTTATCTCAATCTGATTATTCGAAAACTAACGGAAATCAATTTACAAAATATATAAATTTCCTAAAATTTTTCTCCGTAATAAGAAGTAGTGATTTTTTTCTTAGATTTGAAGCCAAAAGGGGTTAATATGAGGTGGGCGGGGGGAGGGTTGTGACCGAAATAGGAAGCAAGTACGGGGTACAGGTACAGAGAGTACGATAGTAAAAACTTTTAAGGAATAGATAATAAAAGAAATGAGGTAGGGAAACAAAGAGTTGTTTGATGACTAGGAGAGTGAACCAACTTTTTAAAGACCCTCTTGCGCAAAAAAAAACCGTCCTATCCGATGACAAAGGCTGAAAATAGCGTAAGTGCCAAAATGGTTTGCTGTTATATATCTGTCAGAAATAGAGAGGGTCCTAATATAAAATCTTTTGGGGAATGAGTAGGTTTGTTTTGATCGGAAATGACCCGATTTTCAAACGAAATACAGGAATAATATTAGCAACCTGTTACTAATTTGTTATACTGTAGTGCAGTTAAATTGTACATGTAACTATGTAGTATAGGTTTGAATAGGGTGTCCTTAGGAGTAGTCCTGTAAATAGGGTGTCATTGGGAGTACTCCTGTAAATAGGGTGTCCTTAGGAGTAGTCCTGTAAATAGGGTGTCATTAGGAGTACTCCTATAAATAGGGTGTCCTTAGGAGTAGTCCTGTAAATAGGGTGTCATTAGGAGTACTCCTGTAAATAGGGTGTCCTTAGGAGTAGTCCTGTAAATAGGGTGTCCTTAGGAGTAGTCCTGTAAATAGGGTGTCATTAGGAGTAGTCCTGTAAATAGGGTGTCCTTAGGAGTAGTCCTGTAAATAGGGTGTCCTTAGGAGTAGTCCTGTAAATAGGGTGTCCTTAGGAGTAGTCCTGTAAATAGGGTGTCCTTAGGAGTAGTCCTTTAAATAGGGTGTCCTTAAGATTAGTCCTGTAAATAGGGTGTCCTTAGGAGTAGTCCTGTAAATAGGGTGTCCTTAGGAGTAGTCCTGTAAATAGGGTGTCCTTAGGAGTAGTCCTTTAAATAGGGTGTCCTTAAGATTAGTCCTGTAAATAGGGTGTCCTTAGGAGTAGTCCTGTAAATAGGGTGTCCTTAGGAGTAGTCCTGTAAATAGGGTGTCATTAGGAGTAGTCCTGTAAATAGGGTGTCCTTAGGAGTAGTCCTGTAAATAGGGTGTCCTTAGGAGTAGTCCTGTAAATAGGGTGTCCTTAGGAGTAGTCCTGTAAATAGGGTGTCCTTAGGAGTAGTCCTTTAAATAGGGTGTCCTTAAGATTAGTCCTGTAAATAGGGTGTCCTTAGGAGTAGTCCTGTAAATAGGGTGTCCTTAGGAGTAGTCCTGTAAATAGGGTGTCCTTAGGAGTAGTCCTGTAAATAGGGTGTCATTAGGATTAGTCCTGTAAATAGGGTGTCCTTAAGATTAGTCCTGTAAATAGGGTGTCCTTAGGAGTAGTCCTGTAAATAGGGTGTCCTTAGGATTAGTCCTGTGAATGGGTTATATTGATTCCTATTAAGAGTTTGTGAACATTTATCATTGTAGTGACATATTTTATCACTTTGTAAATAGCTAACATCACTGCACTCGGACACTCATAGTAATCGGACACTCACAGTACTCGGACAGTGGGTATTAACGTAGGACATGAACCAATCTGACCTTCAGATTTTTTTTTTTTTGATTGACCTATCCTGACCACTACATGTCCGATTTACCCAAACTCGCACTCACTTATAATTACCTAGCTAGCTTCATGCGTTACCTGATAAAATAACTACTCTAGTTAATTCATTCTTATATTCATACCCTGAACAGAATCTCCAAATAAATTAGCAATTGTTTTCTTACGAGCAGATTACTTTGGTAGCTGCATCCATGAGCTCCCTAATCTATCAATATTGAATTCAGATTTTCACCAGAACAAGAAAAGCGATATGGAAATTAGAATCTGCTTCTAATATCTCCAGAATATGGATGAATGAAGTATATTACGGTAGGTAGTAGCCATAGTTTGGGTGACGGAAGCATATTACGGTAGGTAGTAGCCAGAGTATGGGTGAGGGAAATATATTACGGCAGGTAGTAGCCAGAGTATGGGTGAGGGAAGTATATTACGGTAGGTAGTAGCCAGAGTATGGGTGAGGGAAGTATATTACGGTAGGTAGTAGCCAGAGTATGGGTGAGGGAAGTATATTACGGTAGGTAGTAGCCAGAGTATGGGTGAGGGAAGTATATTACGGTAGGTAGTAGCCAGAGTATGGGTGAGGGAAGCATATTACGGTAGCTAGTAGCCAGAGTATGGGTGAGTGAAGTATATTACGGTAGTTAGTGTCTTTCTACTAAAAATTCACTCTATTTATGTAAGGTAAATATATTATGATCATTACTTTAACATTTTACCATTTAAATTTATTTTCTCTTTGATTCATCATTCATCATTTATTCAATTTAATACACTTTTATCTATCATTTTTATGACTATAAAAGTAGAAACATTTAAATGTATCATATGTGCATTGTAGCTCAGAGAATAGTTATTTTAGTTACGCAAGCTCCCATTAGAGTTTATATAACCAGACTAAGATGGAAATGAATTCCTTTGATAAAAGGGACAGCCTTTGAATGAACACTGGTGCAATAGTCAGCTGTAACGTGTTGACAACGTGTTTCTCTCTTGTTGACAACGTGTTTCTCTCTTGATAACAATGTGTTTTCTCTTTGATAACAACGTGTTTTTCTCTTGATAACAACGTGTTTCTCTCTTGTTGACAACGTGTTTCTCTCTTGTTGACAACGTGTTTCTCTCTTGTTGACAACGTGTTTCTCTCTTGCTGACAACGTGATTCTCTCTTGTTGACAACGTGTTTCTCTCTTGTTGACAACGTGTTTCTCTCTTATTGACAACGTGTTTCTATCTTGTTGACAACGTGTTTCTCTCTTGCTGACAACGTGATTCTCTCTTGTTGACAACGTGTTTCTCTCTTGTTGACAACGTATTTCTCTCTTATTGACAACGTGTTTCTCTCTTGTTGACAACGTGTTTCTCTCTTGCTGACAACGTGTTTCTCTCTTGTTGACAACGTGTTTCTCTCTTGTTGACAACGTATTTCTCTCTTGTTGGCAACGTGTTTCTCTCTTGTTGACAACGTGTTTCTCTCCTGTTGACAACGTGTTTCTATCTTGTTGACAACGTGTTTCTCTCTTGTTGACAACGTGTTTCTCTCTTGTTGACAACGTGTTTCTCTCTTGTTGACAACGTGTTTCTCTCTTGTTGACAACGTGTTTCTCTCTTGTTGACAACGTGTTTTCTCTTGATAACAACGTGTTTTCTCTTGATAACAACGTATTTCTCTCTTGATAACAACGTGTTTCTCTCTTGATAACAACGTGTTTCTCTCTTGATAACAACGTGTTTTTCTCTTGATAACAACGTGTTTCTCTATTGATAACAACGTGTTTTTCTCTTGGTAACAACGTGTTTCTCTATTGATAACAACGTGTTTCTCTCTTGATAACAACGTGTTTTTCTCTTGATAACAACGTGTTTTTCTCTTGATAAGAACGTGTTTTTCTCTTGATTACAACGTGTTTCGCTCTTGATAAGAACGTGTTTTTCTCTTGATTACAACGTGTTTCTCTCTTGATAACAACGTGTTTCTCTTGATAACAACGTGTTTTTCGTTTGATTACAACGTGTTTTTCTCTTGATAACAACGTGTTTTTCTCTTGATAACAACGTGTTTTTCTCTTAATTACAACGTGTTTCTCTCTTGTTGACAACGTGTTTCTCTCTTGTTGACAACGTGTTTCTCTCTTGTTGACAACGTGTTTCTCTCTTGTTGACAACGTGTTTTCTCTTGATAACAACGTATTTCTCTCTTGATAACAACGTGTTTCTCTCTTGATAACAACGTGTTTCTCTCTTGATAACAACGTGTTTTTCTCTTGATAACAACGTGTTTCTCTATTGATAACAACGTGTTTTTCTCTTGGTAACAACGTGTTTCTCTATTGATAACAACGTGTTTCTCTATTGATAACAACGTGTTTCTCTCTTGATAACAACGTGTTTTTCTCTTGATAACAACGTGTTTTTCTCTTGATAACAACGTGTTTTTCTCTTAATTACAACGTGTTTCGCTCTTGATAAGAACGTGTTTTTCTCTTGATTACAACGTGTTTCTCTCTTGATAACAACGTGTTTCTCTTGATAACAACGTGTTTTTCTCTTGATTACAACGTGTTTCTCTCTTGATAAGAACGCGTTTTTCTCTTGATAACAACGTGTTTTTCGTTTGATTACAACGTGTTTTTCTCTTGATAACAACGTGTTTTTCTCTTGATAACAACGTGTTTTTCTCTTAATTACAACGTGTTTCTCTCTTGTTGACAACGTGTTTCTCTCTTGTTGACAACGTGTTTCTCTCTTGTTGACAACGTGTTTCTCTCTTGTTGACAACGTGTTTTCTCTTGATAACAACGTATTTCTCTCTTGATAACAACGTGTTTCTCTCTTGATAACAACGTGTTTCTCTCTTGATAACAACGTGTTTTTCTCTTGATAACAACGTGTTTCTCTATTGATAACAACGTGTTTTTCTCTTGGTAACAACGTGTTTCTCTATTGATAACAACGTGTTTCTCTATTGATAACAACGTGTTTCTCTCTTGATAACAACGTGTTTTTCTCTTGATAACAACGTGTTTTTCTCTTGATAACAACGTGTTTTTCTCTTAATTACAACGTGTTTCGCTCTTGATAAGAACGTGTTTTTCTCTTGATTACAACGTGTTTCTCTCTTGATAACAACGTGTTTCTCTTGATAACAACGTGTTTTTCTCTTGATTACAACGTGTTTCTCTCTTGATAAGAACGCGTTTTTCTCTTGATTACAACGTGTTTCTCTATTGATAACAACGTGTTTCTCTTTTGATAACATCGTGTTTCTCTCTTTATAACAACGTGTTTCTCTCTTTATAACAACGTGTTTCTCTTTTGATAACAACGTGTTTCTCTATTTATAACAACGTGTAAATCTTTCTTGATGTGAACGTGTTCCACTATTGCAAACAACGTGTTTATTTTTTGTTAACGACGTGTTTCTTTTTAGTTAACAACGTGTTTCTCTCTTGTTGACAACGTGTTTCTCTCTTATTGACAACGTGTTTCTATCTTGTTGACAACGTGTTTCTCTCTTGCTGACAACGTGATTCTCTCTTGTTGACAACGTGTTTCTCTCTTGTTGACAACGTATTTCTCTCTTATTGACAACGTGTTTCTCTCTTGTTGACAACGTGTTTCTCTCTTGCTGACAACGTGATTCTCTCTTGTTGACAACGTGTTTCTCTCTTGTTGACAACGTATTTCTCTCTTATTGACAACGTGTTTCTCTCTTGTTGACAACGTGTTTCTCTCTTGCTGACAACGTGTTTCTCTCTTGTTGACAACGTGTTTCTCTCTTGTTGACAACGTATTTCTCTCTTGATTACAACGTGATTCTCTTTTTCTAACCACGGGTTTCTCTTTTGAAAACAACGTGCTTCTCTCTATCTCTATCAACGTGTTTCTCTCTTGAAAACAACGTGTTTCTTTCTTGTTGACATCGTGTATCTCTATGGTTGAAAACGTGCTTCTCTCTTGTTGACAACGGGTTTAAACGGGTTTCTCTTTTGTTGACAACGTGTCTCTCTCATGTTGACAACGTGTTTCTCTCTTGATAACAACGTGTTTCTCTCTTGTTGACAACGTGTTTATCTCATGTTGACAACGTGTTTTCTCTTGATAAGAACGTGTTTCTCTCTTGTTGACAACGTGTTTCTTTCTTGATAACAACGTGTTTCTCTCTTGTTGACAACGTGTTTTCTCTTGATAACAACGTGTTTCTCTCTTGTTGACAACGTGTTTCTCTCTTGATAACAACGTGTTTCTCCCACGAATTAGAAGTCAAAGGATAATTATAGCCTTTACATTCAAGTAATGGTCTCAATTATAGTATATTTTATTCAATAAATATAGGTATATATTCAAAACTACTCAGCAGCAAAATACTGTCATTTGTATCATATTCTAAATATTGGTTAGATGAAATACTGATATTTGAATAACAAAATTATTAATTTTTTTTTTTCGCCAACAGAAAAAAACTGAGACTCGAAATCTTCGAAATAATTAAAGAGGAAGAAAGGGTGAGTGTGGTTGTTAAGAGGGTAAGTGTGGTTGTAAAGAGGGCAAGTGTGGTTGTAAAGAGGGTAAGTGTGGTTGTAAAGAGGGTAAGTGTGGTTGTAAAGAGGGTGAGTGTGGTTGTAAAGTGGGTAAGTGTGGTTGTAAAGAGGGTGAGTATGGTTGTAAAGAGGGTAAGTGTGGTTGTAAAGAGGGCAAGTGTGGTTGTAAAGAGGGTAAGTGTGGTTGTAAAGAGGGCAAGTGTGGTTGTAAAGAGGGCAAGTGTGGTTGTAAAGAGGGCAAGTGTGGCTGTAAAGAGGGCAAGTGTGGTTGTAAAGAGGGCAAGTGTGGTTGTAAAGAGGGCAAGTGTGGTTGTAAAGAGGGTAAGTGTGGTTGTAAAGAGGGTAAGTGTGGTTGTAAAGAGGGTAAGTGTGGTTGTAAAGAGGGTAAGTGTGGTTGTAAAGAGGGTAAGTGTGTTTGTAAAGAGGGTAAGTGTGGTTGTAAAGAGGGTGAGTGTGGTTGTAAAGAGGGTAAGTGTGGTTGTAAAGAGGGCAAGTGTGGTTGTAAAGAGGGTAAGTGTGGTTGTAAAGAGGGTAAGTGTGGTTGTAAAGAGGGTAAGTGTGGTTGTAAAGAGGGTAAGTGTGGTTGTAAAGAGGGTAAGTGTGGTTGGTGGATTAACCATCGACGAGGTTTTTAATTTCAATCTCAGCAATAAAATTATTCTACTTACCAAATTCGGTATCTTATTTTTACATTTATTTTTTCGTGAAACTATAATTCAACTCTTTCATATCAAATATTAAAAATATAAATAAAACAGTTTAATATAAAATCCGAATTTAGACAAAATTGCCTTTTAATTTACTAATCTAACTTCAAAATAAATTATGGGCAAAAGTGAGAGAAAGTCCTTTCTTTTTCGTTCCTAAACCATATTCAGATGTAATGACAAATTACATTTATATTTATCTAACTTTATATTAATCTAATTGTACCACATACGATACAGCAAACAGTCTATGGTTAACATCTCTAAATTACATATTGTAAAATGTTATTTATATAATTAGTTTAAGTAATTACTTTACAAATGCAATACTAAATTGCTTTAGTTATTTACGCAGTCTTGATTCAATCAACGGAGAGTTTAAAAGCGATCATTGCGTACATTTTATCGCCGAGAGCATCGAGGTAGTTAGTTACTATCAGTTGTACGGGAGAATGTTTTTTAAATGCTAATGGAATTGTTGGAATAAAAGGAATATTGGAATTGTTGGAATGAAAGGATTGTTGGAATTGTTGGAATGAAAGGAATATTGGAATTGTTGGAATGAAAGGAATATTGGAATTGTTGGAATGAAAGGAATATTGGAATTGTTGGAATAAAAGGAATATTGGAATTGTTGGAATGAAAGGAATATTGGAATTGTTGGAATGAAAGGATTGTTGGAATTGTTGGAATGAAAGGAATATTGGAATTGTTGGAATGAAAGGAATATTGGAATTGTTGGAATGAAAGGAATATTGGAATTGTTGGAATGAAAGGATTGTTGGAATGGTTGGAATTGTTGGAATGAAAAGAATTGTTGGAATTTTCTGTATTGTTGGAATGGTTGGAATTTTTGGTATTGTTGGAATGGCTGGAATGGCTGGAATTGTTGGAATTGTTGGAATGGTTGGAATTGTTGGAATGGTCGGAATTGTTGGAATGTTTGAAATCGTTGGAATGGTTGGAATGTTTGGTATTGTTGGAATGGTTGGAATTGTTGGAATGGTTGGAATTGTCGGAATGGTTGGAATTGTCGGAATGGTTGGAATTGTTGGAATGGTTGGAATTGTTGGAATGGTTGAAATTGTTGGAATGGTTGGAAATGTTGGAATGGTTGGAATCGTTGGACTGGTTGGAATAGCTACAATGGTTGAAATGAAAGGAATTGAAGGAATTGTTTTAGCTGTGTAATTCTTTTTTTTTTTCACAATAATTATTTATTTGTAAGTACTATATTCTTTATTGTATAACTGTACTTATTAAATATTCTCTGGATATTCAAAGTGAAGAATACGAGTGGATATTACTTGGATAATAAAAGAGATAATCCCACAATTTCAGTGGATAACGAGAGTAAATATCCCATACCTCCTCCCATGGATAATCCTCCCAATGCAAATTATCCTAAAAGTCGGATGAAAAATTCTCATCAGTATAAAAAGTTCCTCCTGAATCTGGTGTACAAGTTTCAGCTCTTTTTCCACATCTATAAATGACACTGAAAATCGATAGTGGCAATGATTGATGAACGGCAATCAGTGCAGCTAGGGCTCACATGTTTCCAAAATGAACGCAGGTGTGAGAAACACTGTGTGATCCATGTCAGTCCCTCCCAAATAAGGTTTACTGGAAAAATCTAATTTACTGATATAAGGTTTAGTGGAAAGATATCCACTGATGCACTGAGGTAATATTGAAATAGTTACTGTACATAAAATCTATTTGGAAGCGCTCGACTATATCTTCTTTAATGAAATGGAAATAGATTTTACTGTAAAATATATCGTTATTGAATTTGAGTTTTCTTTCATTTTAGCAACTTAAGGAGTAATGATCTATATTTGTGACTGGTGGGAGAGGTAGTCAAGTTGTGTCTCTTCCATTAGCGTATCTGTCACCACAAACCTTGTTTGGCGTCTCCGAGTCTAGAATTTGAAATTAAACGCTACCGAATTGTGTTGTTGAAGTGAAGACTGTAGAGAGATGGTGAAGACTTCAGAGAGATGGTGAAGACTGTAGAGAGATGGTGAAGACTGTAGAGAGATGGTGAAGACTGTAGAGAGATGGTGAAGACTGTAGAGAGATGGTGAAGACTGTAGAGAGATGGTGAAGACTGTAGAGAGATGGTGAAGACTGTAGAGTGTAGAGAGATGGTGAAGACTATAGAGTGTAGAGAGATGGTGAAGACTGTAGAGAGATGATGAAGACTTTAGAGTGTAGAGAGATGGTGAAGACTGTAGAGTGTAGAGAGATGGTGAAGACTGTAGAGTGTAGAGAGATGGTGAAGACTGTAGAGAGATGGTGAAGATTTAGAGAGATGGTGAAGACTTAGAGAGATGGTGAAGACTTAAAGAGATGGTGAAGACTTAGAAAGGTGAAGACTGTAGAGAGATTGTGAAGACTTTAGAGAGATTGTGAAGAATGTAAATATTATCAATCACAACAAGATCGAATGGTTAGTTTATTGAAATAGATTCTGTTTTATACATCCACAGCTAGTATATCACCACCTATTCACATCTATTTTCTGCTCCACATTCACGAGGTTCAAATTACATCCAATATTCAAGTCTCATTTTCATTTGGTTTTCAGTCATTCGAATATCTTCAGAGAAATGCTCATAGTGATACTCATATACCTCACCTCAATACTGTGACTTTCTTCTGAGTGTGATGTTGAATATCGTCTAATATTTCAATCTTCATTAGTTGGATATGAAATTTAACGTTGGAACAATTTAGGTCCGTTCTATAAACCTAACTTTATGAAACGAATCTATATGATTTCAAATGCCACATTAAAGTTGCCGATCTTCCAGCGTAAATTTGGCTTTTCTATTCAATTCCTCGGTACAAAGACGACTAAAGTTCAGCTAATTACGCATTCAGTGAGTACCGAATGTTAAACTAAGTGCGACAGCGGGTGTAACTAGCAACGTTACGACCATGGCTAACTGTCCAGATGAGTTCTCTTGATAATTTGACTGACTAGAGAGAGCAATAAGGAACTAATTATCTCTGCGAGACTCTATAGTCAAAGATGGGAGAGATTCGTAGAGGAATTAAAATAATAACTACGATATGGTCTTCAAAAGATGGTACAGTGTCCATGCCTACCTCTACTAGCGACTCTGGCGTCAAAACGACACTAATGGTACACAGAAGGTAATACAGTGTCCATACCTACTTCTACCATAACATTCTGTTGATTGAACTAGATCATTTTTACCAGGACTTACTCATCTCGATAACATGTATAGCTCAGTGTAGATAAAACACACGCTATATGAATAGAAATCTACATTGCGCTGTCGTTTACTTTCAACAAATGTGAAACACTTTCCCGATTACATTTTTGAGGTGACGATCAAGAAAAACATTCTAGTGATTTGGGAAGATGAGAATTCTATGCACGAGTGAATTATTCAAGTAAAATCTCCTTGCAAGAGAGATTACCTATCTCGAAATCTAGCTTTTAAAGATAACTGAACTCTGCATCTTTAAATTCTTCATCGTATAACACTATTCATAAGCTTTACATTAATAACTTTGTTTCCCCATCTCTTTATGTTCTTGCAATGTTCGTACGAATGCTCTTTGAATGTTCGAGTAGTCGTGTCTTTTGAAATGTTCGTTCGAATGCTCTTTCGAGTTTGAAGATAAGCAGATGTCCCCTGAAAGAGACTTTGGAGACCAGGAGACAGTGTGGAAGATAAGGAGAACAACTGAGACCTCTTTAGTCCACAGGATTTGCTTCTCTCTAAACACCTTGTCTTGTTCTTCTCCAACATTTTTGAATATTTTTTTTAGTGGATTTTCAATCATTCGTTCATCCTTACACTATTTAAATGGAAAGCGTATTAAAACCTAATTATGTTACCTGGTCACGATACCGATACCTATACAATCGTGATAGCCGTTTTTACACTCTTATTTTACCTGGTCCTTAGTCAGGTATTTATCTAATTAGCGTCTACCTATCCTGAATGGCATGAATAGTAATATTTACAAGTAATTCCCTTACATTTAGAATAGACAGTTGGGATTCTGCCCTCCCAATTAAGCCTATGACTTCAAGGGCAACCACAAATTTAATAAATAACACATACATATACAGCATATACAAAAATTATTATTGTGTCCCAGTGAAACACTAATATGAACCTAACTATATTACAAAATGACTAGTTTATTGCTTTAATGAATAAAAAGAGACATGATTAAAACAAACAAACCGAAAAATTATTCCAAAAGATATTACCTAACTGACCTCTTATACAGATTAATGTTAGATTGACAACATATCATTTATAAGTTTAGATAACCAGGAAGACAGTTGTTAAGTTTGATACCAATATAATTTATCGAGGCTTCCGATTTCACCTTGTTCAGAGAGCGAGCGGTTCAAGTACTTTGATTGAAATTTTCAACTAAAATAAAAATAGGAAGAGGCTTGTCGAGAGTGTTGAACTATAATTGCATCATATTGCAATTCGTTGCACGAATTGTTTTCTCATCAAAGTGTGGAAAGTCCTTATATGTACATAGCTACAACTTTTCAATTATAAGACTACCAGCCGTCACCGTCAAATCGTCTTTGAAAAATCTGCAATAGGTACATAGTCTAGAGTCTCTAGAGTCTAGACAGAATAGGGGAGTTCCACAGGGAGTTTATTAGGTCCATTCATTTTCTTGATCTATGTTAGATTAAATTCTAAAATTTTCATAATGGAGCAATTCAATACAGAGGAAGTTTAGGTGAATCACTTCCCCAGCTCTAGGTTTCAGATGAATATTAACGATGTTATAATCAGCTGATAATGTTTTATACATTGGACATCGTTGGTAGAACTCCCAAACCAACTCAGGCAAATGTCAGTCAAACCTCTGTACTTATTAGGAAGAAACACTTACTAATGATGCTAATTTGTACAGGCATTCACACAGTCTTGAACTGTAATACATCATTCTCCACCTGTACTTCTGTCACTGACTGTACGTTTCAATTAACAGACACCTGGCTGTAGTTCTCACCCAAAAGAGTCTCTGGTGTTCCGTAGGAATAACATAGGATATCTGTTGTTCCGTAGGAATAACATAGGATATCTGTTGTTCCGTAGGAATAACATAGGATAGCTGTTGTTCCGTAGGAATAACATAGTATATCTGTTATTCCGTAGGAATAGCATAGGATAGCTGTTGTTCCCTAGGAATAACATAGGATAGCTGTTGTTCCGTACGATTAACATAGGATAGCTGTTGTTCCGTACGATTAACATAGGATCAAAATAGCACTGATACTCTTCTTTCATAAATTACGACTGGTTTGTACATACACGTGCTTAATTAAAGAGGTACTATTAGCAGTAGAGTGTACCATCAACGACAGAGATTTATCACCTATGTGTACTAGTAACGACAATAAAGATTTACGATTTATGGCTTTTCCTATATTTCTTCCCTTCATTAATTATAGGTAATTAATAGCTTGTAGGTATATTGGGTAATTTACCCCCTAACACCTGTGGTAAATATAGGGATAAAGGATAGAGGGGTAAGTTCCGAGTTATCGTACAGTTCCACATTTGCGATTGTATATGAATAAAATATTATTTAACTCTTATCTTAATAATTGGTATCATGGATACCAATTAAAATAACGAGTTAATTATTATATATGTTTTCCAAAATGTTTGAAAATGTGGGACAGTTCCATAACTAGGGACTTACCAACTCCTCTTGAATTGTTTTATATTCCCTACCAATGAATTATAGTGGGGCCATGGCAGATTAAAAGAGGAGAGTTATGGTGGGGCCATAGAAGATTAAGAAAGGAGAGTTATGGTGGGGCCATAGAAGATTAAGAGAAGAGAGTTATGGTGGGGCCATAGAAGATTAAGAGAGGAGAGTTATGGTGGGGCCATAGAAGATTAAGAGAGGAGAGTTGTGGTGGAGCCATAGAAGATTAAGAGAGGAGAGTTATGGTGAGGCCATAGAAGATTAAGAGAAGCGAGTTATGGTGGGGCAATAGAAGATTAAGAGAGGAGAGTTATGGTGAGGCCATAGAAGATTAAGAGAAGAGAGTTATGGTGGGGCCATAGAAGATTAAGAGAGGAGAGTTATGGTGGGGCCATAGAAGATTAAGAGAGGAGAGTTGTGGTGGAGCCATAGAAGATTAAGAGAGGAGATTTATGGTGAGGCCATAGAAGATTAAGAGAAGAGAGTTATGGTGGGGCCATAGAAAATTAAGAGAGGAGAGTTATGGTGGGGCCATAGAAAATTAAGAGAGGAGAGTTATGGTGGGGCCATAGAAGATTAAGAGAGGAGAGTTTTGGTGGGGCCATAGAAGATTAAGAGAGGAGAGTTATGGTGGGGCCATAGAAGATTAAGAGAGAAGAGTTATGGTGGGGCCATAGAAGATTAAGAGAGGAGAGTTATGGTGAGGCCATAGAAGATTAAGAGAAGCGAGTTATGGTGGGGCCATAGAAGATTAAGAGAGGAGAGTTATGGTGAGGCCATAGAAGATTAAGAGAAGAGAGTTATGGTGGGGCCATAGAAGATTAAGAGAGGAGAGTTATGGTGGGGCCATAGAAGATTAAGAGAGGAGAGTTGTGGTGGAGCCATAGAAGATTAAGAGAGGAGATTTATGGTGAGGCCATAGAAGATTAAGAGAAGAGAGTTATGGTGGGGCCATAGAAAATTAAGAGAGGAGAGTTATGGTGGGGCCATAGAAAATTAAGAGAGGAGAGTTATGGTGGGGCCATAGAAGATTAAGAGAGGAGAGTTATGGTGGGGCCATTGAAGATTAAGAGAGGAGAGTTATGGTGGGGCCATAGAAGATTAAGAGAGGAGAGTTATGGTGGGGCCATAGAAGATTAAGAGAGGAGAGTTATGGTGGGGCCATAGAAGATTAAGAGAGGAGAGTTATGGTGGGGCCATAGAAGATTAAGAGAGGAGAGTTATGGTGGAGCCATAGAAGATTAAGAGAGGAGAGTTATGGTGAGGCCATAGAAGATTAAGAGGAGAGAGTTATGGTGGGGCCATAGAAGATTAAGAGAGGATAGTTATGGTGGGGCCATAGAAGATTAAGTAGTGTCTCTTTCACAGTTCAATAACATCCACTTTCTGTCAATCGATTCCATTTCCTCTGCCTGCATTGTTCCCATTCTAATGATATAATAAATGCATTGTCTATTTGCATGTAGATAAATGAAGCAATTAAAGTATGTACTATTTAAATATACTCTATTTGTTTTCTTAACGGTGAAGTACGGTTTGGTCAGCTGAAATTTATATCATAGATATGAAAGGTATAATTTCTGTTTCAAAAGTGGTTTCTGCTGCCACCTGGTTTTCAAAGCTGTAACTAAACACAGTACATACAATAGATATTGTTAAGGACCAGGATACAGTAACATAGGGTACGGTAATCAGCTGATTGAATCTATAGTTTGTCGTGACCACAAGGTGACTCAAAATGGCGACTATGACCACAATTTGAAACATGGAAAAACCTACTTAAACTTAATCACTTGTAAATAGAACTTTTTCTTATCAATTACTAACTAGGCATTGGTTAAATTGTATTTCCATTATTTTTTTTCTTATTAGTTATTCATAGGAACTACAATTTAGCAGTTAACTAGCACTAGTTTAGGCTCCTAGGTAGCATATTTTCAAGACCCTATATTTTATAGATAAGTTAAAGAAATGAACAATAAAAACACACCTGAATTATATCTATATATTCAACTTTAAGGTTCAATCGCCATTTCCGCTTTTCTTTTGCACGAAACCCTTATAAAATGACTTCAAACTTCTCGATATTAACATGCAAATACGGGGAATTATGAGCCGCTCGGTCACAAACAAGGAATGTGTTGTTGTGGTGACGTCATATTTTTGTGTCGTCTACTAGATACTATACCCGTTTATGTTCCTGTACCCTGGCTAAGGACAATCGAGTTGTTTTGTCTACGTGACGTCATACCAACAACACTCTAAAGTCTAAAAACGTATTTACGTCGATTGAAAGTGTTAATTTTTTTTTTTAATTAGGTAAAAATATGAAAATTACCTATTTATATCTTTTGTAGATTGCAGAACAACAAACGACAAACAACAACAACACCATTCAAACCTTATCTACAGTGACAAAATTTGACATATCACCTACATATTTTAGCTCCTTGGAATTTTGAGCCTTAAAATAAAAGTCAAAACAAAGATAATCTTGGAAACCTCGAAGATTGTATAACAAAAGGATAGAAAAATATTATCAATGCTTACAAAAATACATACTTTATCATGATTCAAAACCAATTTTTTTTTTTTTGAAAATTTCGGTTAGTCAGTAAAATCGCTTATCCAAGGAAAACGAGAAAGAAAACGGACAATCGTTTTTCATGTTACAAGGATTTTAAAACTGTCATAGTATTTCTCTAGCATGTATCCACATAGACTGTTATTCTTTTGAAATATACGAAAAAACTAATACCTAAATCCAAAAAGAGACTTACAAAAAGCATTCATTTTCAAAAGTTACGTTAGCCGTGTCAATTTCAGAACAATCGGGCCACAAAAAAAAAGTTTTCTGAAATGGTATCCATAATACCAACAGGTATCAGGGATACCAACTAAAATATATTATAATTATATCCCATTTTTATATTCTCGTGGAGTAGGAGGAGCTTAGCAAAAAGTCTGGTGGAAAGACTTAAAAAACCCTACCAGAGTAACTAGCCTACACTCACACTGTACCTACCTAGATGTTAGTGATAAAAAATAGTTAGGTAGCGTCTTTTAGCTAGGAAAGCAAAACCCATAATAATATTTTTACCTACCTTCCTTAGATTTTAAAGTTACAATCACCTATGTTACTGCCTTACTAAAAATTATCATGGAAAGAAAATTATAAGAGGTACGTATATGTTCCATATAATTCGCCTGTTCGCACAATCTGAAGAATGCGTTGCGCGTTTTCAACCCCCTAATGCCGAGCGTGCGTTAGTGCCTTCATTTAATTTATTATAAAATGCGAATACTAATATATGGGTATTTGGGGGCGTGTCGGGCAACGCATTCTGGAGATTGGGCAAATGGCGAGGGGTATATATAAAAAATTCAAATCAATTTACTGAATTCGAACAATCTTGCACATTTTTAGACTCTTTGAAAATGCGCAACAATCTCGAGAGTGTGCAAGGCACGTGAAGGGTATGAAGCAGGACCAACAGTGATGGAGTAGATAATTCAATTGATTCATTTAATTGACTCATTTCATCTAAATATAAAAATTAGCTAAAGAAAGCTTGAACACTAATTCACGCCCACGACCCTATATCTCGAATTATCTGCGCAATTTCAAGAGCCATTGCGCGAATTCGATAAATTGCACAGAGCTTATTATATAGTTCATACCATCACGTATAGTTACATATACGTATAGTGATCAATATAAAACAGCTGCAAACATGTATGCCATACGTACGTACTGCACACCGGTTTAGAGATGCATCTGCTGATATGGGATAAAAAATACTATGGAAATGCATTGACGAATTTGCAAATAGTTTATTGATTGGAATATTAATAGTAATAACTTGATGAGCTGTTTGACGATAAAATAGAAAAGAAAATAGAAAAAATAACATAAAAATATTAGAAGAGGTAATTTCTTACTGTAACAAAAATACGTGATTTCTTAGTGTATCATAGTTACGTAATTTCTTACTGTATCATAGTTACGTGATTTCTTAGTGTATCATAGTTACGTAATTTCTTACTGTATCATAGTTACGTGATTTCTTACTGTATCATAGTTACGTGATTTCTTACTGTATCATAGTTACGTGATTTCTTACTGTATCATAGTTACGTGATTTCTTACTGTATCGTAGTTACGTGATTTCTTACTGTATCATAGTTACGTGACTTCTTACTGTATCATAGTTACGTGATTTCTTACTGTATCATAGTTACGTGATTTCTTACTGTATCGTAGTTACGTGATTTC
Source organism: Caprella mutica (assembly GCA_947561585.1). NCBI lineage: Eukaryota > Metazoa > Arthropoda > Malacostraca > Amphipoda > Caprellidae > Caprella > Caprella mutica. The sequence goes on along the minus strand of CANNZV010001435.1, from coordinate 18,622 downwards.
TTACTGTATCATAGTTACGTGATTTCTTACTGTATCATAGTTACGTGATTTCTTACTGTATCATAGTTACGTGATTTCTTACTGTATCATAGTTACGTGATTTCTTACTGTATCGTAGTTACGTGATTTCTTACTGTATCATAGTTACGTGATTTTTCACTGTATCATAGTTACGTGATTTCTTACTGTATCATAGTTACGTGATTTCTTACTGTATCATAGTTACGTGATTTCTTACTGTATCATAGTTACGTGATTTCTTACTGTATCATAGTTACGTGATTTCTTACTGTATCATAGTTACGTGATTTCTTACTGTATCATAGTTACGTGATTTTTTACTGTATCATAGTTACGCGATTTTTTACTGTATCATAGTTACGAGATTTCTTACTGTATCATAGTTACGTGATTTCTTACTGTATCATAGTTACGTGATTTTTTACTGTATCATAGTTACGAGATTTCTTACTGTATCATAGTTACGTGATTTCTTACTGTATCATAGTTACGTGATTTTTTACTGTATCATAGTTACGAGATTTCTTACTGTATCATTGTTACGTGATTTCTTACTGTATCATAGTTACGTGATTTTTTACTGTATCATAGTTACGAGATTTCTTACTGTATCATAGTTACGTGATTTCTTACTGTATCATAGTTACGTGATTTTTTACTGTATCATAGTTACGAGATTTCTTACTGTATCATAGTTACGTGATTTCTTACTGTATCATAGTTACGAGATTTCTTACTGTATCATAGTTACGTGATTTCTTACTGTATCATAGTTACGTGATTTCTTACTGTATCATAGTTACGCGATTTCTCACTGTATCATAGTTACGCGATTTCTCACTGTATCATAGTTACGCGATTTCTCACTGTATCATAGTTACGAGATTTCTTACTGTATCATAGTTACGTGATTTCTTACTGTATCATAGTTACGTGATTTCTTACTGTATCATAGTTACGTGATTTCTTACTGTATCATAGTTACGTGATTTCTTACTGTATCATTGTTACGTGATTTCTTACTGTATCATAGTTACGTACTTTCTTACTGTATCATTGTTACGTGATTTCTTACTGTATCATAGTTACGTGATTTCTTACTGTATCATAGTTACGTGATTTCTTACTGTATCATAGTTACGTGATTTCTTACTGTATCATAGTTACGTGATTTTTTACTGTATCATAGTTACGCGATTTTTTACTGTATCATAGTTACGAGATTTCTTACTGTATCATAGTTACGTGATTTCTTACTGTATCATAGTTACGTGATTTTTTACTGTATCATAGTTACGAGATTTCTTACTGTATCATAGTTACGTGATTTCTTACTGTATCATAGTTACGTGATTTTTTACTGTATCATAGTTACGAGATTTCTTACTGTATCATTGTTACGTGATTTCTTACTGTATCATAGTTACGTGATTTTTTACTGTATCATAGTTACGAGATTTCTTACTGTATCATAGTTACGTGATTTCTTACTGTATCATAGTTACGTGATTTTTTACTGTATCATAGTTACGAGATTTCTTACCGTATCATAGTTACGTGATTTCTTACTGTATCATAGTTACGAGATTTCTTACTGTATCATAGTTACGTGATTTCTTACTGTATCATAGTTACGTGATTTCTTACTGTATCTTAGTTACGCGATTTCTCACTGTATCATAGTTACGCGATTTCTCACTGTATCATAGTTACGCGATTTCTTACTGTAAATAATATACGTGGTTTATCACTATGAAAATTACGTGATTTATTATAGTAATAATAGTATGTGATTTTTTGCTATACACATCACCATTCATCGTTCAATAACTTCTTTATTTTATTGACTTATAGTATAAAGGCAACTTGTACCTTTGTAGCCACCACATGGGACATAAAGTTACAAAGTACAAAGGAAGCAATCAGGTGCTGCGGTACAAAGGGGCAACACAAAGGGAAATATGAAAGGGAAAGTACATCTAGTAACATCATCCAAAACTTCAAACGTTGCCGCATCTTTCTCTCCCAAACGTGTTCCAAACGTTTGTAGTAGAAGAGTTCCAAACGTTTGTAGTAGAAGAGTTCCAAACGTTTGTAGTAGAAGTGTTCCAAACGTTTGTAGTAGAAGAGTTCCAAACGTTTGTAGTAGAAGAGTTCCTAACGTTTGTAGTAGAAGAGTTCCAAACGTTTTTAGTAGAAGTGTTCCTAACGTTTGTAGTAGAAGAGTTTCAAACGTTTTTAGTAGAAGTGTTCCTAACGTTTGTAGTAGAAGAGTTCCAAACGTTTGTAGTAGAAGAGTTCCAAACGTTTGTAGTAGAAGAGTTCCAAACGTTTGTAGTAGAAGAGTTCCAAACGTTTGTAGTAGAAGAGTTCCAAACGTTTGTAGTAGAAGAGTTCCAAACGTTTGTAGAAGAAGAGTTCCAAACGTTTGTAGTAGAAGAGTTCCAAACGTTTGTAGTAGAAGAGTTCCAAACGTTTGTAGTAGAAGAGTTCCAAACGTTTGTAGTAGAAGAGTTCCAAACGTTTGTAGTAGAAGAGTTCCAAACGTTTGTAGTAGAAGAGTTTCTAACGTTTGTAGTAGAAGAGTTCCAAACGTTTTTAGTAGAAGTGTTCCAAACGTTTGTAGTAGAAGAGTTCCTAACGTTTGTAGTAGAAGAGTTCCAAACGTTTGTAGACAATATCCTCACTCACTTCTTCTCAGTTGTAGAGTGTACACCAGAGGTGGAGGTTGTGTGTGTCTGTCAGTTGTTACTGGGCTGACCCTCCGTGAAACCACAGATGTTAGAAAATTACACAGTGTTTGATTTATTTTAAATCCATCTCCATTAATTTAATGGTTTATAATAAACTTGGTGAAATGTTGTTTATCAGTTTTAATGTATTTCTTTAAATAATTTGAAAGACAAAATTGTGTCTGTAGTATTGGGTTTTAATATTTTCTTTAACTCGTATTATTTTATTAAATATTATTACGCTTTTAAATTGAATCTTTTAATTTATTAAAAATTAATACCTTATTTTCTACAGTGTAAATATCCCTATTTTATTTTGAAAAGGTCCTATTTATATTTTTGTAAAGTGAAGAATTCCTAGTTAAAACAGTGAAAATATCTTATTTTAAACAGTGAAAATATCCTTTTTTATGCTACGAATGAAAAAACTTTGTGTTTTATACCTAAAGTAAAAAAAATAAATTTTTTATGGTGAAAATGTCCAATTTTGTGGTGAAATTTTTTTATTTTTACAGTGAAATTGTCCAATTTTAACCGGTGAAAATTTCCTATTTAATAGAGTGTAAATGTCCATTTTTTTACAATCAAAATGTCTATTTTTCCATTGTGAGAATGTCTTTTATTATACAGTGAAAATGTCATAGATTGAAAAGTGAAAATGTGATTTTAGTCTACAAATAAGATGTCCTCTTTTAAACTGTGAAAATGTCATTATATTCAGTAAAAATAACCTTCACTTAATTGGTACAAATATATACCACGAGCTAATGCTTGTATATACTAAACAAAAACTAACATTAATGACATTTGAACTCTAATCTATTTACCATTGTGTCATTTTGAAGTCAAAGTCGCTAGTAGAAGTAGGTATGGACACTGTATCACCTTCTGTGTACCATTGGTGTCATTTTGACGTCAGAGTCACTAGTAGAATTAGATAATGATAAACACTAGTTTGAGGACCAAACCGTACTCCTAGTGTTAAAAATAGTTAACTACAGATTTAGAAGAATAAACGATATGTGTTATATAATTATAATAATTCATTAGTGTAGTATAATATTGTGCTGTCAAATTAATATGTAATTTCTATTTGTTGTATATACATCCTTAGAAGAATGATAGAGAACAAATATATTTCTCCAACCTAATATACTCATTCAACTCTTCATTACCATACATATCCCCCCTCACCCTCCCTTTTCCCCCTTACCCCAGTGCTGGGGGTTCTAAAAATATTTCCCTAATTGTCACTCGCTTAGTGAGAGTCGCGTGAAAACAGACAGAAAAACTCTTACGACAGGGGAAGAGACCGTCTGTAGACGGAAAAGGACGGAGCGTCCTGTAGACACAAAAAGACGGAGTGCCTTGTAGACAGATAGAAATTTGACATCGTCTGTCCATGTTTCGGAGTGTTTCAGACATCACATTTTCTCCTGCATGAATTTTATACAAATTGCTAAATTAACATGTCAATATATTAAAATGCTTACTTCCATAACTGTTGCTTCTACATATTATTTCATTTATATCAATTTAAATGTTAAGACGCCCACGTAATTGCATGCAAGATAAAGAAATGGGCGAAATCGTCTATCACTTTTATCCAACCATTCAAAATAACAATAACTAGTATTCATTCCATTAATATTCGGTCACGTATCATACGCGACATCCAGATTCATTTCCCACGCCTTTTGAGATGCTATCAACCGCCTTCACGTATTTTCAGCCATCATCTGCCCGTCCTTTATTAAATTCAGCATCACTTACTTCTCCAGAACTGTCTTCGCAATAATAAATTATATTATAGAACCCATTCATCCTTCCGCTGCCGAGACAAGACTGTAGCTAACGCCATCTATTGTCGTACATCAGCACTAGCACTAGTAAGAGAGTGATAGCAAGCGCCATCTACTGTCGTACACCAGCACTAGCACTAGTAAGAGAGTGATAGCTAGCGCCATCTATTGTCGTCAACCAGCACTAGCACTAGTAAGAGAGTGATATTCAGAGCCATCTACTGTCGTATACTAGCACTAGCACTAGTAAAAGAGTGATAGCCAGAGCCATCTATTGTCGTACACTAGCACTAGTAAGAGAGTGATAGCTAGTGCCATCTATTGTCGTACACCAGCACTAGCACTAGTAAAAGAGTGATAGCCAGAGCCATCTACTGTCGTATACCAGCACTAGCACTAGTAAGAGAGTGATAGCTAGTGCCATCTATTGTCGTACACCAGCACTAGCACTAGTAAGAGAGTGATAGCTAGCGCCATCTATTGTCGTCAACCAGCACTAGCACTAGTAAGAGAGTGATATTCAGAGCCATCTACTGTCGTACACCAGCACTAGCACTAGTAAGAGATTGATAGCTAGCGCCATATATTGTCGTACACCAGCACTATTATATAATAGATATCTTGTCAACACAATATTCTCTGAATGCGCAATCTTCCTCTTTTCATCATATATGTTTAATTTTGTAAAGTCAGTGTACTGATCGTTACTCCTACATGCACTTTGCTAGATTAAAAATGAAAACATAATTTCAGAAGTTTATTGAGTGGGTGACAAGTACTTTTAGTTATTGTGCACGGGACTGTACATGATTAAATATTTTTATTCACTTCACCCCCTATCATATTTTCTCTGTGGGTACGAATAGACTCTTATAAATTAATAACTTGAACAGTGAAATAATACAGTTGAGCTTTGTTATATAACTTATACCGTTAATAATGGATCAATGTAACAAGTAGAAACTTGGTTCCAATATATCGTACTTTTCATTTTAAAGTTATTTTTAGTTATATGGTCAAATCGACCATATAGTTGAATGGTCAAATCGACTCTATTCATCTTACTCTCCTGGTCATCTAATTTTCGCCAGTTGATATCTTGAGCTCTGATGCGAAGAGGTTTGTTTACGACGTTATTTTGGCGGGCACTCGTGCCTATTTTGCGGACGATGAGGCTGACAGTAATGATCAGAGGCGAGTTCTGAAATCCGATTTGGAGCGCCTCATTTACTTCCAGTCGCTGGATCTTCCCTTCGTTATTCTGCCTTTTGGACCCAAAATGAGGATTTAGGTTATAAATTGGAATTTAAATTTTAAACGTGATTCAAGAAAGAAAAATCACTTTTTTTCTTAAAGATTCTCTCCACTCTAAATTAATTAAATTCTGGAATTGCTTTAAATTTGCAAAGCTAAGGTTATATAAAAAATCACAGTAAGCAGAATTCAAATCGATCAAGTATTCAGTTCACAATTAATTATATCCCAAATAATCACATTTCGTTTTTTTTTTTCATTCTGAGATTCATTAGAAGAAAAAGCCCGCATAATTGAGTAGGTATGTATGTTCGTATATACATAGTACATACTTATTCAAATACAGTGTTTTAAAATTAGCAGTTCTCTAGATAGGAAAAATGTTATGATATATGAAAACTATTAGTAAGAAATACTTTATTAGGTATTTGGATTCTTTATATGGATCCATTATCTTGGAATCAGCTTTGTTACTGTTTTGAAATTGTCGGATCTAGTAGCCTATCGAACAAGGGGCTGTTTCTTTGCTTGAAATTCAGAGGTGTAGTAGAAAGAAAGGGAAAAAAATCTTAAATTAGATATTTTATTAAAACTATAGAACCAAATTTGAAATTATTTGCAGTTTTATTATCAGTAACATTAGTTCTAATGAATAGAGAAATAAAAAATAGAGTGAAGGGGAATTTTAAGGAAAAAAGCGCAAGTAGTTTAATCTTTTTTTTCTATCTATTTTGAACTAATAAAAAACCCACTTCCCGAGTACTATGTGTGTCTGACTGTTGCGACTTTCTTCTATAATTTAAAGTATATTTACCAATAAAATTCCCCTTTTAAATTTCATATTCTGTCGAATATTCCAATCTAATGAATTCTATCTCTGTTACAGATTATTTTTTATAATAATTAAGAGAAATGTGAACTAGCTGATGGTTACTTTGTTCAAAATGAAACCATGGAACAGTTTGCACACCGAATTGAAACTTTTTTCAGTGCGAACCACAGTGATAAATTGTGAAACAATTAGGAACGAGCTTTCGAGTTCTCAATAGTGAAGTTTAATTGGAAAAGAAGAAACTGTAAAGATATTATAAAAGATAGTTTGATGACACAAAGTGTTGGTGACAGAAAATAGAGATGGCCCTACCGAAACCTCTACATAAAGACCATCACAGTGAGTATATATATCTTTTATTTACAATATTTAGAGAGAAAATGAAGACAATATTTAAAAAATTGTAAGACTGTATACACTTTTTCAAGATTATTTTTCAATTTTTATAAGATTATATTTTCATTGTTTCTTCATTTCCTAATGTAATCTTAATATTATTCCATAAATAAATTTGATCCTTAAACCATTCGGTCAATATATAAATTTTATCTTCAAAATCATTATTTTGTAACTTTGTCAAAATTGAATTCTCAACTTTCCGTATCATTTTTTCCATTTTACGCATCATATATTGTTTTGTATTTGTCATTACTTTATTTAGAACTCAATGCTCTCTATGTATTATTTTTCTTCTGATAACCAGTTTTTATTTTACACATAGAATTTCAACTTAAAGTAATGCATTTGGAACAAATTACCAGATTTTTACTTCTTATTGAAATGGCCATTATTTAAAACTAAGTAGGTTTTTGACTCTCAATACATTCAAGAAAAAGAAGAAACTGGTCCAAAAATAAGCATTCGGTAATTGATTCCTAACCCTACTTTTATTTCTTGTTTTTCGATGAATTGCATAACCAGTTTTCAGCCATCATTTCCATTTTCTATTTCTACCTAGTCCTTCGTATCTAATTTTTTCCGATATTAGCGATTTGGAAGTCAGATTATGAGATCTAATAATGGTAAATCACTCATTTAACTAAACACTCACCGTTGTCAGGAAGTTGGCATTAACGTAGATATTAGATAATGAACCATATTGAATTGCGTGAAAATATTTTGCAATTAGTGAAGTTGATTCAACATGTCCGATTTTGAACTCGAAAACGTTTGGGTATTTTCCATGAAAAAATTATTTAGCGTCAATCCAGAACAATCCATTGTTTCCTGCCATTGTTTAGTAATGTATCATTAAAATAGTAATTAAAACAGCTAATTAAAGTTATCAAATTATCTGCAAACTCCTTATCCAGAAGAAAATAGTCGGCAATCATTTTTTAGGGCATTGAATTATTGTGAGGTGAAATACTTCGTTGAACAAAGTTGCAGGCTCAATTTATTGCAAAACTGTTTGTTTTTTTAACTACAATCAATTTTTCTTTTCCATGATAACACGGATTTTCCCCGACTAAATTCATATATAATAACATGTGGTAGGACGTTCAAAATTTTTGATCTCCAACACCACAAATTATTAGCGGTCTCATCTGGTTGGATTTCTCACTCCTTTCTTTGATTTTTTCTCTCTGGGAAAATCTCGTGAAATTGTTTCCTCTGAGCGATTTTCTCGTCCGATTAGTCAGTCTTTGTTTCAATTAATTAGAAGAGAAGAAGCGTGTCGGTGCCTTTCATAAATTGAACCTCTTCAACTAATTAGTCAGCAAATATATTGGCATCTAAAGCTAAGTTAAGCTCTTCGAATAGAGAAAATTCAGTGAATTACTTTCCTCCTCTCCAATATGTTGACAGTTTATAGAATTGGTTCACCATAGCTAGGATTTAAAAAAATGAAGTTATATTTTAGTAACTATTTTATTAATAACAAAATATGTTTCACATGATAGAATTTAATCATTTTTATTACTGATTTATTAACAATTTGTCAACAATAAACTGAAAAATGGTCTCATTACAATTAATTAAAGTGCAGACAAAGACCTATAAGGTCTTCATTTCTATATATATTGTATCTACACATTTTTCCAATCATTAGTCTTTGTCCGCAATTAACGGCTTGTTCAATTCAATGGCTATTCATTAATTTGAATATTTATTTACTTGTTTTGTAACTCAATACTTTGAAGACATGAATTTTGTAGGCAAATTCCACAAACTATCCCAATTTAAGTTCTTTCCTGCCATCCATAGACACCAAAGAAATGCTCTCGCTTTGATGCTAATTTTTATCCAGTTTGGCTTCCTTCTAATTTTGGCTTTGATGAACATTAGCTTTGTATTTTCAACTGCCTCCTCGAGAAACATTTTACCGATGGTTTATGTGTGCATTATTTAGAGTAAAGTTATCATTAACGTTTGTGAATTGAATTATTTGTCATCATGGAAAATTCGGTCCAATCAGCACCCACCACACCTACCAAAAGATAAACGGTAACCATTCAGCACCCAACACGCATAAGAAACAACCAACGGTAACCAATCAGCTTCCATCACGAGTACCAAACAACAAACGGTAACCAATCAGCTTCCATCACGAGTACCAAACAACAAACGGTAACCAATCAGCTCCCACCACGCTTAACAAAAAACAAACGGTAACCAATCAGCTTCCATCACGAATACCAAACAACAAACGGTAACCAATCAGCTCCCACCACGCTTAACAAAAAACAAACGGTAACCAATCAGCTCCCACCACGCTTAACAAACAACAAACGGTAACCAATCAGCTCCCACCACGCTTAACAAACAACAAACGGTAACCAATCAGCTTCCATCACGAGTACCAAACAACAAACGGTAACCAATCAGCTCCCACCACGCTTAACAAAAAACAAACGGTAACCAATCAGCTCCCACCACGCTTAACAAACAACAAACGGTAACCAATCAGCTTCCATCACGAGTACCAAACAACAAACGGTAACCAATCAGCTCCCACCACGCTTAACAAACAACAAACGGTAACCAATCAGCTCCCACCACGCTTAACAAACAACAAACTGTAACCAATCAGCACCCATCACGCATTACAAACAACAAACTGTAACCAATCAGCACCCACCACGAATACCAAACAACAAACGGTAACCAATCAGCTCCCACCACGCTTAACAAAAAACAAACGGTAACCAATCAGCTCCCACCACGCTTAACAAACAACAAACGGTAACCAATCAGCTCCCACCACGCTTAACAAACAACAAACTGTAACCAATCAGCACCCATCACGTATAACAAACAACAAACTGTAACCAATCAGCACCCATCACGTATAACAAACAACAAACGGTAACCAATCAGCACCCACCTCGCGTATCAAGGAACAAAAGGTCATCAATCTAACCTCCTGAAACTTATCTGCCCGGAGACTCTATTTTGCTTTTCTTGACTTCCCTTATCGCGACCATTGAATTAACAAAGTTACAGTTTTTAGAACTTCAATGAGGACTGAAATTTTGCTTTCTGAATTTGTATGTAAGTTTTTACTTTCTATTCGAGTCTCAAAATTGGAAAAAATGTTTCTAAATAAGTTGGTGATCGGTTATTATCTAATATTATAATTTAAATTTCGAATTCAATCAACAATTTTTTTAATATTATATAACTCTATGAATCCCATTGTGCATACAGATTTATATTTAAAAATGGTTATTTTCCATTAAATAATTTGGATGAATCCTATTGTCTTTGAAAGTATTTCACTAATATAAACATAATGTTTCCTCTTCTACCTATTTTCCGACTACGAGATCGACCTTAGAACTTTAAGAGAAACTTTCCGACTTTAGAATTCATAACAAGAGACCTCCTTCCTCCTCGACTTTCGAACCTTTGGCCGTTGTTCCGAGGTTTCGGACACCATTCGACTTGGCGTCAGGGAGCAGACTGTCTAAGATTTAATTGTCAAAGTTTGAAAGCGGACACAAATTTAGAATTGGACCTCTGATGATATGCGTAACCTTCGAGCATCTGAAGACCGAATCGGATGAACCTCCGCCTTGCTGTTCGGTGAGCAACTTTTGGACTGAGAAAACTTATAAACATTAGCAGCAACTAACTTGGGTGACAGTTTCTCCAGAGGTTTGAAACAGAGAAATCCCCTCAACAATTTACGGGTAGAATGATTCATTTAGAGTTGCAGAAATTGGACGAAACTCTACACTTTATCGTTCAGAAAACCACTTTGCCTACTTAGTATTAAGTGACCCAATAGGATCACTAGAACAATAATGGGTTACCATCTATGAAATACAGCTCTTAGAAGCCTCCTGATTTTAGGTAATGGTTGTGATTTAGTTATTATACCCTTCAATTAGTTTTGTTCAGAAACAACTTTATATTGCTTGTTAACATTTTAATATTTAATATCTTTAACTAAAATATTGAATTAATTGGTTTTGTTTCAAAACCTCTTTTAAAGCAGCACGGAACAGATGTAAAGGTGTTCTGTTTTACGATACTTACTTGCGTAACTGAGAAGAAAAATATAAAAGCATGTGCCTAATTAACTTCATATGATCCTACATTTCCAATATGTTTCAACTTTCGATTTATTGCCTATTTTCAACATCATGAATAAAAGTGAGCAATAAAATTCAAATGGGTGTAATCCAAAGGGATATTTTTTTCTTTTATGATTTCAGAGGCGTAAGATATCGCTTTATTTCCCCGCTGAGAAAATTACCCCAAAGCGGCGGGTAAATTACCCTAAAATGCTCTCTGCATCACCTTTATTTCCCGCCATACGTCTCACTTTTTCAGCCAAAGATAAATCATAGGGTGTAAACGCCCATAATTCCCTTCTGAGGGAATTTCAGCATCGCCAATGGGTATATTTATGTTTCAATTTGACGGCACTTGAGGTCATTTACGCGACGAATTCGCTTATATTTCTGTTAATAATAATATTATAGTAATAGAAATATTGATTACTCTTGCATATTCATATTATAATATCCTTCTATTTCATAATTTATGAATTTTGAAACATTTGTAAGATGACTTTGTTACTAAGCCACTTTCCGTTTGCCTGTTTCTCAAGATTTTCCATTTAGAAATTTTTCATTTTCTTTATAGTCATTTTCCATTTCCTTTTCGTTTCATAGCAGACGTTAACCCTCTAGTGAATTAATTTATACCAAAAATCCTCTTTGACTGTTCCATTGAAGCTGAAATTTAGCTTCTGTTTCTGATTGCACATCTCCCACTTTTCTAGGAAGTGTAGACGCACTTCTCGGACACTCAAATCAGAATGTATTCGGACAGTTTATTCTGTATACATTCTGTATAAATGAACAGAAGATGGTGTATATCAAGATTCAGATAGAAAATATATCACTCAAATATATTGTGTATGATGTTGAATATTCATTAATTTCATGTAGAAATTTATTCTTCGGCCAAAACCTAAAATAGAAACAACACATAACTAAAGTTTCAGACCAGTAATTTTTCGTTGATGCGTGTTACTTTTTTCTCAGACGAGGTGCAAAAGCTTTAATTTAGTAGTTGTTGAATCCCTTGTGAAATACTATTTGAATCTTCATGCAGGGACGAAATACTTTTCTAGTAAGGACTTTTTACATAATTCAGACGAAGTACAAGAGCTATCATTTAGGCGTCGCTTATGAAGAATCGCCGAGAAACTCAAATTAGCCCAAATTAACCGTGATTGCCTCATATTTCAGTAGGAAACTTACGCTTGTTCCTCTCATTACTTCTTCATTAAGTCCTTTGTAAGAAGTTTGTGGGGAAGTTCTGTCTGTACTTTGCAAGTATAGAGAGTCTTGAAGTTTGTTAAGACGCTTTTTGATGAGCAGGAAGAGTGTGGCTGCGACTTATCTTACCCAATACTTCCTACTGAAACTACTGATGCTAACAGTTTAAATTAAGCAAACATACATTCTATAAACTGTGCGGGAAAGTTTTAATGTGTTTGATTAAAGTTTTGAACAAAACTTATTAGTGTAATCAAATTGTTGATTAAAACTCATCTTCAACCATTCTCCTATATGTTCTTCATTTAACTTCTCTATTACCAATACACCATTATAAATTTTACACTATTAACAACTTTTTAATGCATTAAATCTTAAATTCACTCCAATGTATTCCAACTCCATTGTATTTTGGTATGTTCATACTTTTTTCACAGATTGCGTTTTCGAAATGTAACTAACTGTTTCACCCCTCTAACACTTACGAAGTTTCTCTCCGTCTTTCACCAATCTGCCTCACGCAGGCATATTATCCATTAACAATATTCTAATTCTCCATTAACAATATTCTAATTCTCCATTAACAATATTCTAATTCTCCATTAACAATATTCTAATTCTCCATTAACAATATTCTAATTCTCCATTAACAATATTCTAATTCTCCATTAACAATATTCTAATTCTCCATTAACAATATTCTAATTCTCCATTAACAATATTCTAATTCTCCATTAACAATATTCTAATTCTCCATTAACAATATTCTAATTCACCATTAACAATATTCTAATTCTCCATTAACAATATTCCAATTCTCCATTAACAATATTCTAATTCTCAATTAACAATATTCCAATTCTCCTTAACAATATTCTAATTCTCCTTAACAATATTCTAATTCTCCATTAACAATATTATTGCTCATAAAATCCCTATCCCTCTCTCCCACAGAACAGCTTTTACCGAATAAACCTTCAAAGCCGTAACTATATTATTTACCATAGAGCTTAGCATCTTAAAGACTCCATCTGGAGTCTCTGAACTGCTCCCAGTTAACTCCAGGCTCCCATTTTACTGGTACCGGTCAACTCCAGGCTCCCATTTTACTGCTCCCAGTCAACTCCAGGCTCCCATTTTACTGCTCCCAGTTAACTACAGGCTCCCATTTTACTGCTCCCAGTTAACTCCAGGCTCCCATTTTACTGCTCCCAGTCAACTCCAGGCTCCCATTTTACTGCTCCTAGTCAACTCCAGGCTCCCATTTTACTGCTCCCAGTTAACTACAGGCTCCCATTTTACTGCTCCCAGTCAACTCCAGGCTCCCATTTCAAAGTGCTTCAGGGAGGCGACGACTCAATAAAATCTCAGCCTTGGGAAAAGTGTTGGTGAATTCTCCTAAAAAGAACTACTAAACAGAGTCCAATCGAACAGATTGGGAAATCTGAAAGCCTGGACTTACTCTATCCGAAACTAAAGCGCTACCTGCACCGTAATTCGTACTGATAAACAACTTAATTCACATATAAGACTAAAAATATAACAGATAGGCTGAAATTTGAAACCCTGAGAACGAAGAAACCAATTCGATAATTTTCTGATAAAGAACTTAATTCACACATAAGACTGAATAAATTTATGATTATGAAATGTAATTTTGGAAAAATCTGGCTACATTTGTTCAATTTCTGTACTAATAATTGTATAATTATATTTGAATTTGGAACCCATAATATTTGGTTTAAAAGAATTGAAAATATACCTAAATAGTAAGATAGAAAAATATGACACTCAGGACGATATTGCCCTTAAATTGTTACGACATTGCCAATACTGTTACAAACTTGCCAATAGTGTTATAAACTTGCCTATACTGTTCCAACATTGCCTATACTGTTACAACATTGCCTATACTGTTACAACATTGCCTATACTGTTCCAACATTGCCTATACTGTTCCAACATTGCCTATACTGTTACAACATTGCCTATACTGTTACAACATTGCCTATACTGTTCCAACATTGCCTATACTGTTCCAACATTGCCTATACTGTTACAACATTGCCTATACTGTTACAACATTGCCTATACTGTTACAACATTGCCTAAACTGTTACAACATTGCCAATATTGTAACAATATTACCCAATAAACATTATTCCCTGAGACTCCTGAGATATCAAAATCTTACCGTTTCCTCACACCGATTTTATACGGTATATATATTTTCTTCTAATTTGTCTCACACGCGTGTCTACTTCGTAAAGATTCTATGACATGTTTCTACCCTGTGACAACATCTTCTCAGCATGTTAGGACAAACATACTCGTGTTCGTTGGCACGTTTGTTTATTATTTTACATTTACGGTTGTAGCGAGGAGGGTTTGCTCGCCATGTTGCTTCAAACTTGAAACTCTGTTATCAAAATAAGGAAAGGGTGGCCATGCAGCACAGTTAATGAATAAACTATGAAAATATCATTTATCAGTGTAATTTAACGTTAAAAATAACGAAAGGGGTGGTTAGTAACGTTAGTGAATATACTAAAATACATTATTTATTACTGTACACTTTCCGGTTCAAAATAACAAAAAACGGGTGGCCAGTATGGTTAATACAGTAGCAGCCAAAATATGAGGGTAGATAAGAACAAGTTATCTTAATCTTTAATTTCCTAAAAAAAGTACAGAGCACACATTATTGAAATTTTGCACGTATTTTAAAATAGATCTCATATGTATTCGTATGAAATTTCAAAGCATTTGAAAAAATTAATATTCTAGCAATAGTTCGATATTTCACCTTAAACTATAAATTTTGCTCTGGTCAAAAGTTAAGGGTAGCCATAATGAGCTTTGAAATATTCCCGGATAATGGCAATTAACTTTTGTGAATTAGTTTTTGCTATATTACTTCAATTCATCTTCTGCCACATTATTCTATCATTTTTGCACAAAATGAAGGAGTTATCCATCTTCCATTCATCATCCAGAAATGTCCATAACCAGAGCTAAATTATTAATTGTTTGAGCTGAAATATCGAACTTTGTTCAAATGTAATGAAATTTCATACGAATACATATGAGCTAAGTAAATAAAACATATGAATTTATATTACTTATAAATATATTCCCGTCAAGTAAAAGTGGATTCCAAATAAATAAATAAACACACGACGGGCTTAATTAGGATAGATAGGTATAATTTTATTATGACATTTATTATATGGTCAGATTATATAATTCGGTTAAACGATACTAACTAAGGTAACTTCCAATTAATTAATGATACATTTTCGATCATATAAGAATTTTTTATAATAATTAATGTTTAACTTTTATTATAACAGCAGGTTTCATGGATACCATTGAAAATAAAAGTTGAGCAATAAATATTATTTCTATTACATGAGCGAAAAAATCAAACCGTTCGATATGTCTGAACGTAGGTACTTTGTGTAAAATTTTATCGATGTTAATGTATGGAAACATTTTTTATTTTGAAGTGAAAGTCTGCGGTGAATGGTCTCCATTTTCTACACCATAAGATAAATGAGGGGCATCTTAGCTGCTCTTTGTTCCTTTTAAACTCTTTTTGTGCCTCTTTATCACATTAACCACTCTTATTTCCACTCTTTCTTACACTCTTTATAACAAACAACCTTTTTGTTTATCTCATAAAACTGACGAAGTAGGAGAATAATTTCATTTTGTTGATTATTTCACGGAATGTTTTTTTCAACAGTTCTTCACTCTAAATAATTTGGCAAAATAAAAATATTGTATTTTTCGATTCTCATTAAATGGAATATTATGAATTATTATTTGTCATTCGTCATAAATTACCTCTTCCTTTAATAAGTCAATTGATTTAGTTTTTCTAATTAGTTAGTATGTGTTCGTGATGTATTTTATAGGAGCGATGTTCGTATAAAACTAATGTTCGTCACATTAATGTTCGTCACACCAATGTTCGTCACACTAATATTCGTCACATTAATGTTTGTCACACCGATGTTCATAATATTAATGTTCGTCACACCAATGTTCATAATATTAATGCTCGTCACACCAATGTTCGTAAGACCAATATTCGTAACATTAATGTTCGTCACACCAATGTTCGTAAAGCTCGTAACCATCTCCCGCAAGTCACGAGTCACGGTTAGGTGCCATTACCTGTTTTTTTTTCGCTGTTATTTCCTGTTGTTTCATCTTCTCCGTTTTTACCAACAGTACCTCCACTGTTGAGCTTTTTAAGCGCTGCAGTGATATCTATTTTTGTAGTATAACAAGTGAGGTACTCGTCAAAAGAGACGGGTAATAAATTTTTAGTTATTTTTAAAATTATTGTAATTTTTAAAATTCCTATTTTTTTTTTTTTGTTATCCGGAATTTAAAAAAAATATTCCTATTTTTTGTTATTCAGATTAGTCATTTTTTTGTTATTCAAATGTCGGTCATCATGATTTTTCTACTGTATTACTTGTTAAAAAGTATGGATTTTTTTTTATTATTTGGATTTTTTAGATAAAATTTATCATATTTTTTCTAATTCTTGAACGTTTTGATAACTTCGGATTTTTTGATATTCCAGATTTTTTTTAAATCCCTCATATTTTAAAAACCCGTATTTTTTAACCCTTATTTTTTTAAATCCATCATTTTTTTTAATCCCTTATTTTTTTTAATCCCTTATTTTTTTAAATCCTTTATTTTTTTAAAATCCCTCATTTTTTTAATCCCATATTTTTTTAAATCCCTCATTTCTTGTATTCAGAATTTCTTATTTCCCGAAGTTTCTGTATCCCTGATTTTAGTTATCCGTAGTATTTTTGTTATCCGTAGTATTTTAGTTATCCGTAGTATTTTAGTTATCCGTAGTATTTTAGTTATCCGTAGTATTTTTGTTATCCCTAGTATTTTAGTTATCCGTAGTATTTTAGTTATCCGTAGTATTTTAGTTATCCGTAGTATTTTTGTTATCCGTAGTATTTTAGTTATCCGTAGTATTTTAGTTATCCGTAGTATTTTAGTTATCTGTAGTATTTTTGTTATCCCTAGTATTTTAGTTATCCGTAGTATTTTAGTTATCCGCAGTATTTTTGTTATCCGTAGTATTTTTGTTATCCGTAGTATTTTAGTTATCCGTAGTATTTTTGTTATCCCTAGTATTTTTGTTATCCCTAGTATTTTAGTTATCCGTAGTATTTTAGTTATCCGTAGTATTTTTGTTATCCCTAGTATTTTAGTTATCCGTAGTATTTTTGTTATCCGTAGTATTTTTGTTATCCCTAGTATTTTTGTTATCCCTAGTATTTTAGTTATCCGTAGTATTTTAGTTATCCGTAGTATTTTTGTTATCCGTAGTATTTTTGTTATCCCTAGTATTTTAGTTATCCGTAGTATTTTAGTTATCCGTAGTATTTTTGTTATCCGTAGTATTTTAGTTATCCGTAGTATTTTTGTTATCCGTAGTATTTTTGTTATCCCTAGTATTTTTGTTATCCCTAGTATTTTAGTTATCCGTAGTATTTTAGTTATCCGTAGTATTTTAGTTATCCGTAGTATTTTAGTTATCCGTAGTATTTTTGTTATCCGTAGTATTTTAGTTATCCGTAGTATTTTTGTTATCCGTAGTATTTTTGTTATCCCTAGTATTTTTGTTATCCCTAGTATTTTAGTTATCCGTAGTATTTTAGTTATCCGTAGTATTTTTGTTATCCGTAGTATTTTAGTTATCCGTAGTATTTTTGTTATCCGTAGTATTTTTGTTATCCGTAGTATTTTAGTTATCCGTAGTATTTTTGTTATCCGTAGTATTTTTGTTATCCGTAGTATTTTTGTTATCCGCAGTATTTTTGTTATCCGTAGTATTTTTGTTATCCGTAGTATTTTAGTTATCCGTAGTATTTTTGTTATCCGTAGTATTTTTGTTATCCGTAGTATTTTTGTTATCCGTAGTATTTTTGTTATCCGTAGTATTTTAGTTATCCGTAGTAATTTTGTTATCCGTAGTATTTTAGTTATCCGTAGTATTTTAGTTATCCGTAGTATTTTAGTTATCCGTAGTATTTTAGTTATCCGTAGTATTTTAGTATCTATTTTAGTATCTAGTATTTAGTATCTAGTATTTTGTATCGTAGTATTTTAGTTATCGTAGTATTTTAGTATCGTAGTATTTTAGTTATCTAGTATTTTAGTAGTATTTTTATATCGTAGTATTTTAGGACTTTATGG